>SNQJ01S0156713.1:19959-54057 GCA_010110895.2 Picea sitchensis
AGCAAGCCAATACGACAATTGGATTTGACTCTCCCTACCGCAAGATACTAAGTTTGTTTGATAGCTTTGGAAAGTTATCCTTTCAACCTATTCCAAAGCCCTACACCTTAAACTAATGTAGGTTTGCTAACAAAGATGTAAAAGTTCTGATAAATTTTAGTTAAGTGTTGATTTTAATGGTTGTTGTTTACTTAGAGGGTGTACGAAAGTGAAACTGATGGAATGATGACTCAATTCTCAAAAATATGCATAAAATATGATAAGCAATCGTTTCTTTTCAATGAATGCCTATTTAAGGGAAAGAGAAAGAGTCATTTTCACTATCAAACACTTGATAAGGAATGCCTTCAATCACTTTTGTTCTCAATCAGATCCAATATGATGCTACAAGATTTCAGAAATGCAAACTAATCATGAATATGTACTTTTTTCGTTTGCATGCGAATGATGATCAATTCAATGAAAAACTTGTCCTGCCAACTACCCTTTCAGATCAAGGAGATTCGGACAAGAAAACACAGATTTCGCACAAACAACACACCCTTTTGCAATCAAACAAGAGAAAGAAAATCAAAAACGCAAAAGGAAGGAGAAATAAATTGGATCAGATGACCTCAAAGAACCAAATGAGAAGAGTCACAGACTTCTAATGTCCTTCACTAGAGTTTTCGCTTAGTCGAATAGGAGAGAAGAAAGTAGGGGATTGATTTCAAGCTCTCAATAGAAAAAACTCAAAAATAAGGAAGAAGGGCATAAAATATGAACAACAAGGTGTTTAATTCTCAGGAGGAAGCATGTCAAAGGTCAAAATAAGAAGCATTGAATCCCAAATCAGTTCAGCAAGTGAAAAAACAGGGTCTGGACATCAAAAAATGCAATTTTTTAAAGGATTTTTGCAAAAAGGGGTTGGAGCTCTGGTGTAAGGGACACTAGGGCATTATAACACTCTTTCCAACACCTTTAGGGAGTGTTGGCACTCTTCTAACATGGGCACAGGGGCACCAGGCTTAAAAAACTCATAAAAATGTCCAAAAACCCAAAATTTCAATCAAATTTTGACAGTCAAGATGAGCGTGATGGGGTAAGGAGTCAATCAACATGTGAAATCAAACACATGGGGTGAACAAGGTCTGAAAACAACCAAAAGGGTAAGAAAATGTCTATGAGGAAAACCAAAATTTGAAGTTTTGATTCGTCCCCGGTGGAGTCGCCAGTTTCTGTTCAAGGAAAATCTCCCTGCGGACAGGTAGATCTCCTCAAAGAGCTAGAATCTTAACTCTAAGACAGAAAGTTCTTATCATGGTCACTAACTTCCTTTTAGGCCTACACAAACTAATGCATGAAGAGGAAGGAGGAAAGACGTACCTTTTACCGGTGTTTGTCCCTGCACGCTCCGAGTTGAACTCCAATCTTGAGCTCCTCGATAAGCCCTGTAAACAAACAAAGTACGATCACTTCCTACTCTATAAATATTAGTCTGAAATAGATCTATCTACTAAAGAGACAAATTCATGTGAGATTGAACACGAATTAGAAATAAACAGGCTTAGCAAATCATATTAATGAGGACAAAACATTACTTACAGCTGTAGATGGAATGCGACAGTTCCGTCAAGTCCTCCTTGTCTAACCCTTGCTCAAAAGATCCACGATCAGATTGATGATAGATTCACCAATTGTTCCCTATGAGATCATAGGTCTCTTGCTTCCAAATCATCTATGTTCTAGTACCACTTATGAGATCATAAGTTTGGTGTAATTCTCCATTTCCCTCTTCTTTCACCATGAGAAAGCTTGCTTATATAGCCTTGGAGAGGCTTTAACCACTTGACATATCCTTGGGGAAGTTGAGGATTTTCCTCCTTCAGTTAGGGATCATCCCTTAGATCATGGATTGAATAGGGATTCGAATCCAACTGCATTCAGGGATTGAAGGGATCTTCTCCAAAATCATCTCAACAAACCAACTACTGCCCAGAATAGGCAGTGCTCCCTTAAAAGGGCCATCAGAGCATTATAGTGCTCCCCAGGTGGCATTACTTAGTTGAATACTGGGTATGCTACTGTATGTTCTGCAGTACGGGAATGAAAGTGTTCCCTAGAGTAGCATGTCCCAGCCTGATGGTTGGGAATGTTATTGACTAGCGTTAGAGCATGAGTGGTTGCTCTGGAGTGGCGTACCTCGGCCTCAGGTTGGTCGGGGGGATCGTTACAGTATGGTATCATAGCCTTAGTTCAACACTGAGATTGGATGGGCCAGAGGGGTGCAATTGAAGTGAATATTCATAGAAAAGTAACTTTGAAGTGACCATAATTAGATTCATAGAGTGTCCTTGGAAAAGTTTGGCATACTGGGGCGCGTGGTAAATTTGGCACCGCGTAGGAAAACGTTGGCGTGTCAGTGTGCGTAGTAAATTGTGGTGCCTCGCAAAATATTATTATATGTAGATGAACTCGATGAAATTATCCTTGCACGGTAAGCACACACATAGTAAGGTGCACATGGGGTGCGCAAGTATTGCTTAATGCAGAGGAGTTTTGTACGCACATAAGTATGAGTATAAGTTGTTTCGCGACGGTGTATTCAGTAGTGTGTGCAAATATTTGAGCACTAAGGAATATGTTAAACTTGACATGGTGCATGCATAGGACGAAAATGCATGTGGAATATCAGTGTGTAGTATCGAAACTGTGCGCAGTGGATATTGGCGCACAACGCCAGAGTAGTGTGCACAAGTAGTCGGTACGACGAAGAATAAATGCACAGTAGATTTAGGTGCACGGAGAAGTGTTTTACCTTGTAATATTGCTATGCACGATAATATAAATGAACAGGTCAAGTTAATGCGCGTGAATTCATTTGGAAGGTGAAGAGTCTGAGTTTAAATTGCATAATAATAAAAGAAAAAGAAACACATAACCGCATTGAAGCATTAATTAAAAAGAATTCTGAATTTTAATTTCTTTCGATTTAAACAGATGAAAATAAAATATAAGATTACAAGAAAAACTTATTATAAAAGAAAACAAGAGTCATAACATCACCAGATTGAAATTGTAATAAAATAGTCTAAAATTTGTTTATGTATTTATATAATCATATTAATCACAAAATTACAAAAGGGTGATGACAGCAGTTAGCCTATTGTAAAAAAGGTCGTTGAAGAACAGGCCTATCATCTCTTTTACTCTTTACCTCTGCTACTAGCTGTACAAAATTCATTGAGACATGCTTATCTTAGTTGAAGACTTACTTCATCTTAGCGATCTCCACCTTTAAAGAAGAGTCTAACCAGACCAGTTGATTTTCTCCAACACTTTTGGCCGCTTCAACCGTAGATCCCTCCTTCTTATGCCGCTTACTCCTTGTTGGCCCTTGGTTATGGAAGGAAGAGAAGAACAAGGAAGGAAAGGTAAATAGTGAGCTTCATGGGAGACACAGTAACTGTCACTGAGTCGAAGTGAGCAAAAGAGAAGGAAGGATGGAGCGAAGTACGGTAAAGCAAGTCGTTGGACAAGAAGATCAGGGATGACAGATCTAAAAGGAAGAAGGATCGTGGACAACTCAGCAAGCAGAAAAATCCATCATTGGATGCTTTGGAGCATCGCGAGATGAAGAAGGAAAGACAGGTTGGCGAAGCTCAGAAAAATCAGGTCAGGTTGACCTAGGATTTTAGACACCTAGGGTTTGGTAATTAGGGTTTTGACACCTAGGTTTCGACCTGAGGCTGTTGATGAGGGATTGTAACATATAAATAGAGGTCGAAAGGACCTAGTTCAGGTCGGTACTAGTGTTGGGTATTGATATTGATAGTTGTTGGTTAAGAGAGTATTGTACTGTGAGAGAGAGGAGTGTTGAGAGTGAGAGCCTTCTGGTTTTGTAATATCCTCAGCTGGGTACAAAGATCAAGTCCTACAGCTGGGTGCACAGGAAGGTGGGAGATAGAAAGAAGAAGAGAGAAGATCTAGTGACTAAGAGCGCAGATTAGAACTGTAAGCTTTACCTTAATATATGATAATCATAGTTCTGTGGATGTATCCCTAGAGATAGGGTGAACCACATATATCTGGTGTTGTGTGTGTGTGATTGTTGCTTGGATCTCTGTCATTGTTATACTGTTAATTGCATTATTGTGTTAGAGAAGATGTATGGTTGTGTAGAGTAGATATAACTAATAAAGAGATATATGAATGTTGCATTATTATTGTATTAGTTCCACTTGATATTCCCCATGTTGTAGACATCTTTGTCCTTCAACCCCCCTCTTAGCTACTTCCAATGAGAATTCATCTGCTTCGCAGGTGTTGCCGAAAAAGCCAATAGTTAGGGCTTGTTGGTGCGCTCTTGGAGTGAACCCTGGATCTGCCCCTGTGCCAACAAATGGTTCTGTTTCCAGGATAGGACTCTATGTAAAGGAATTCCAAGGTGGTTCCCATCAAAGACAGAGATTCAAAAGTGGATAGAGGATCAAGAGAAGGACTTCGCAGAAGCCCAAAACAAGAACCCTAAACTAAGTATTGAAGATTGGCTACAAAGATACATTTTCACCGACATTCACGAGATCTTCTTTGGGGGAATCCACCATGAGTTGTTTGAATGGTTGGCTAGGTTAGCCGATACCCAATTTGAGATCAGATCTAGACCTCCTGTGGTCTGGACATCAGAGTTTATTAAGAAGGTTAAGAGAGTCGAAAACACTGTATCAAGGGCTATAGATCACTGGTTCAATAGTACCATTGGAGGGTATATCACTAAGTTTGTTGTTGACAGAATGGAATCGTATAGCCAAGCCGAGAGACAATTTTTCAAAGGACCTAGAGGAAAATTTTTGCACTTTCTGAAGCTGAGAATCAAGATGGTTTTGCATGAAAAGAACGTCTTGAAAATACAGTAGATTGGTCTGACCTGAAAAGCTAATGTTCAAGATCTTGGATAGCAAAAGCTAAGTCTTCTACAGTGGAGAAGAATTATATCTAACCGACGAAGAACATTCAGAGCCCACTAGAATAGAAGAAGGGGAAGCTAAAGAAATTCGCCAAAGTGAGCCAGAAACCTCAGGAACTACAAAAGTTACTGAAGTAAGTAAATTAACCCCCCTGTTGTTTCAATATCACTTAGTAGTCAGAATAGTCAGAACCACCAGAGTCCTCAGAGCATTGTTATTGGTAGCTTAGCATCTACTCAGACAAGAATTCTAGTTAGCTCTATGGCAGATGAAATTAGGCTCCCTATCTTCAGAGGAGATGGATCTAAAGATCCATATCAGCATTGGTTTCTGTGTGAAGTCGTATGGAATATTAAAAGTATCACTGACGAAGCCATCAAGAGAACTCAGTTGAGCACTACGCTATGGGACCGCACACTGAGTTGGTACATGAAACTTGTCCAAGGAATGACACAACCTAAGCCACTAAATGAGATCAAGAATGTGTTGGTTTCAGAGTTTAAAAAACCTAAGTCAGAATCACATTGTATTACAAAGCTAAAAGAGATCAAACAAAAGGTAGTAGAACCTGTTTGGGAATTCGACCAGAGATTCAATACCCTAATAGACCGATTAAGTTTTCAGATCCCCGATGAATAGAACAAAGAATGGTTCATCGCTATGATGTTACCACACATCAGAGTCCCTCTGATGTAGTAGAAGATTGCATTGCAGGCAAAATCTTTGGAGATTTCCATGAAGCTTCAATCAACACCTATGGGAGAATCTAGCTCAGGCATGAGCCAGATCTTGAGCCAGTTGACTAGTCTATCTCTGCAGGTTGAGGATATGAAGAAAGATAAGGGAAAGGACAAAAGAGAAGATATATGGTGTGTAAGATGTAGATCTAAAGGTCATGATAAGGAACATTGTCCCTTATTCCATGAGCATTTGGCCTCAGGAGCCTCGAGCCCCTTGAAGCAAGTTAACCTACCCTGGTGCGATGTATGCAAAAATAGGCATCACCCAGGTGAGTGCTATTACATGTAGAAGTATGTTCAGACACCCACAAACTTGTACTACACATTCTATAAATCAGTGGGGCATGATGATCGAGATTGTAGAGCTTACAATCTCATGCATGAGAGGTCGAGGGACATATACAAGATCCAAGGCGAAGTACACCAAGAAGGAAATAATGCATAGTATAATTCTCCAGGTAGAGGAGGTTTCAATACTCACGGTGGATAAAGAGGATGAGGACGAGGAGGAGTTATGGGTCGAGGTCGAGGACAAATTATCTATTATAACTGCACATAGCCAGAACACTTAGCAAGGTATTGTCAGAATCCTTGCACAACCTGCAGTTATTGTAACTCCTTCGAGCATGTCATAGAGGAATGCCTTGCACTACTGGCTAAGATTCAGGAAAGATGAGGACCCCAGCAGAACCCACAAGTACAACTAATATATGTTGAACCTCGCAGAAATGACTCTATATTCGTTGTCATTACTCGAGGAGGTGCTTCTACAAGAGAAGATAGGGAAGCACAGGGAAAGAATGTAGACGACCATGGAATCAGGAAAGATGAGGAGAAGACTCAAGATTTTGATGCAAAGAAATAAAGGAGAATATTTGAGGAGGAAAGAAAAGAGTTCAAAGGAGATCAATGGTCCTCATCCAGAATGAAAATAGAAATCAAAGAGTATGGCATGCCTCAGGCATTTGATCAGTCTGCATCACTAACAGAAGAAAAAGAGGTAAGAAAACTCATGGAATTTTTGTGCACTTGTGTTAAGTTGATTCAAGATAAAAGCGATGTACAAGAATTAAAAGATTTAATCAAGAAGTATGAGCTAGGAAAGATAGACTCATTATTGAATAGGGTAGTGCACCAAATTGGGAAAAGGAGACAGACAAATAAAGAATTACACCTGAACGCTCAAATAGGAGAATATGATATAGACTATGTAGTCCTCGACTTAGGTTCGGAGGTCAATGTCATGACGAAGAAAACCTGGGCACTAATGGGAAAACCCAAGCTGATATACTCCCCTATCAGGCTTCGCATGGCTAATCAGCAAGTTGTCAGCCCATTTGGACGATTAGAGCATGTCCCTGTGGACATCGATGGAGTTAGAACCTTTTCAAATTTTGAAGTAATTGAAATTGTTGATGACAGTTGCCCTTACCCTGCATTATTAGGAATTGATTGGGCCTTCGACAATTATACTATTGTTGATCTAAAGAAGAGGTGTATGACATTTGAAAGAAATGTCCTTAGGGTCACTGCACCTTTAGATCTAGATGAGGGACCTAGATACACAAATCCTATCAGAGAATAAGACTACGCATATGAGCTGGAAAACATCTATAAATTAACAGCCGGACAGTAGGATTATATCAACCCTACTACCGATGGGAATCTAAGCTAGAGAAGTGACAGCATGAGTTCATCAGATTCAAGAGAAGCGTTGGAGAACTGTAAAAACTAGATGTATGAAGTATCCACAAGGAGATGTGCTTGATTGACCAAAGAAATTCATTGGATTGGTACAAAAACAAGTAACTTACCTACCTTTGATGGTATGAATCCTTTAGAATCCTTCATGATGGACTTTGAAGCAATTGTACCAGTGCAATAGAGGCTATTGGCTATGAATGAGGCCCTGAAAGCTACACCATCAAGATGGTGGGGGACGCACAAAGGAAACATCACAGACTAGACACAATGTCGAACCTTGATGACAGCACAGCTTTCAACACAAGTAGGAAGCTGCAAAGCAAGGTACATAGGTCGAAGCTTCCCAAAGGACCATGTACGAAGTTGTGAAGAGGCTTGGAGTGACATTCCTTGAGAAAAATGGGTACATAGATTCATTAACACGCTGGACACGATCCCTATCAACTGGTACCTTCAAGCGGAGCTGGGCCTCGTCACTTCAGATTGGGAAGGTATGATCCAGAATTTTGTAACCACCCTTTTGTTTGATAGAGAATTTCCTTCTATAGACCAAGAATTACAGATTGTGAGACAAAACGTATTTAAGGAGGCATTTGGCCTCCCTTTGGAGCAAGAAGAGGATGAATGGACTGCGCCATTCCAGAAAGTGCAAGAATGTTACCACATTAATGCCGACAAAGATTATGACCCGAGGAAGGTAAATATTGTTGAGACAGAAGGCCACAGGAATGTGGAAGGACCAGGAGTTGAACTACCATTCATTGGATAACCAATCAAGCTAAAGAAATTTAATATTGGGACAGAGGAGACACTGAAGCTTGCCAATGTCAGAGATTACTGGGATGTTGCTACCATTGACAAAATTACATAATTATTGCACGAGTATCAGGACTTGTTTCCAACCAAGTTCACTGATATGAAGGATATCAAAGGACCTATGGGAGAAATTAGAATACCTTTGAAACCATATGTGAAGCTAGTCAAGCAAAGACCCTACAGATTGAATCTGAAATATAAGGAAAAATTAAAGATTGATCTTGACCGAATGTTGGAAGCAGGGATTAGTGAACCTGTCGAAGAGTTGGAGTGGATCATCCCTATGGTGGTACAAGACAAGAAGACAGGAGAAATTAGGATCTGTGTGGACCTTAGGAAGATGAATGATGCTTGTCTACATGATTCCTTCCCTACACCATTCACAGACAAAGTGTTGGATAATGTGGGAGGCTAGGAAGTATATTATTTTACAGACGTATTTTCAGGATACCGTCATATCTGCATTGCCAGGGAGGACCATCATAAGACTACATTTTCCATAGAGTGGGGATCCTACCAATATACAGTAATGCCATTTGGATTGAACAATGCACCAGCCATCTTTTCTAGGGTTGTGGTCGAAGTGTTCAAAGATTTTTTGCATAAATTTTTAGAAGCATACTTTGATGACTGGACTGTTTTTAGCTTGTTGAAGAAACATATTGAATGTCTAAGGATAATGTTGGATAAATGCAGGAAATGTCAAATCGATTTCAATCTGAAGGATAAATGCAAGCTTTCACAGTTTTTTAAACTGAAGGAAGACAGATTCATTATAAGATTCCAGCAAAAGGTTCAGAAGGAACGTGAAAAGGCATATCATGACAGGCACATCAAGAAGAAGGCACTTAAGCAAGGTGATTTAGTATTGATGTATGACAGTAAGTTTATCAAACACCCGGGGAAGTTCAGAACACATTGGATCGAACCATATGAGGTCACTTATGTTACAAAAGGAGGATTTGCACAGCTAAAGACATTGAAGGGAGACTAGAAGGAAGGATTGGTAAATGGGAGTCGACTGAAGTTGTACTATGACAACCAACTACCTCGCAGCTTTTAGTAAACTCAAGAGGAAAAGGGTCCAGGTACCAGGTGCAGTTGAAACTGGGTACCAGACACAGAAAAGACAATCTGCACAAGGTTGGAAAGGATGCATAAAGAATAAATCAAGGGTTGCACTATGCAGTCCAAAGTCGAAGTAAAACAAGAGGATCAGAGCTCAAGTGCCTCGGGAGGAGTCACAGGTGAGTGTTAGGGGCCTGTTGGCCCTTGGTTATGGAAGGAAGCAAAGAACAAGGAAGGAAAGGTAAAAAGAGAGCTTCGCGGGAGACACAGTAACTGTCACTGAGTCAAAGTGAGAAAAAGAGAAGGAAGGATGGAGCGAAGTACGGGAAAGCAAGTCGTTGGATGAGAAGATCAGGGAGGACAAATCAGAAAGGAAGAAGGATCGTGGACAACTCAGCAAGCAGAAAAAGACATCATTGGATGCTTTGGAGCACCACGAGATGAAGAAGGAAAGATAGGCTGGTGAAGCCCAAAAAAATAGGGTCAGGTTGACCTAGGGTTTTAGACACCTAGGGTTTTGTTAATTAGGGTTTTGACACCTAGGTTTCGACCTGAGGCTATCGACGAGGGATTGTAATATATAAATAGAGGTTGAAAGGACCTAGGTCAGGTCGATACTAGTGTTGGGTATTGATATTGATTGTTGTTGGTTAAGAGAGTATTGTACTGTGAGAGAGAGGAGTGCTGAGAGTGAGAGCCTTCTGGTATTGTAAGATCTTCAGCTAGGTGTGAAGATCAAGTCTTGTAGTTGGGTGCGCGGGAAGGTGGGAGACAGAAAGAAGAAGAGAGAAGATCTGTTGACTAAGAGCACAGATCAGAACTGTAAGCTTTGCCTTAATATATCATAAGCACAGTTTTGTGGACATGTCCCTAGAGAGAGGGTGAACCATGTATATCTGGTGTTATGTGTGTGTGATTGTTGCCTGGATATCTGTCATTGTTATACTGTTAATTGCATCATTGTGTTAGAGAATATGTATAGTTGTGCAGAGTAGATATAACTAATAAAGAGATATATGAATGTTGCATTATTATTGTATTAGTTCCACTTGATATTCCCCATGTTGTAGACATCTTTGTCCTGCAACCCCCCTCTTAGCCACTTCAGGTGAGACTACATTTGCTTTGCAGGTGTTGCCAAGAGGACCAATAGTTAGGGCTTGTTGGTGTTCTCTTGGAGTGAACCCTGGGTATGATCCTGTGCCAACACTCCTTTTCTTCTTAGCGGTTGGCCTGTTGATGACTAAATCCTTTATAGTGGGATTCAGCCTGACTTCCAATCGCAAGTCTATAACTGGCTCTGTGTGGAACTTAGTTGCTAGAATGTGTGCAAGGACCCTTTCCTCCTTATTCACAGGAAATCCTAGCATGTTGCTCAAATAACCAGTCTCACTCGACTTATCTTTTTCCATGTATCTCAGGTTGGGGATACTGAAATGTGTCTTTACAGAGAACAGGAAGTTGAGTGGCTTGAATATTACTACGATTATGGATACGCAGATATCTTCATACTTGGGGAGTGGTAATTATAGAACTCCATTTATGAAGCGTAGACAGATTACATACAAAGATTGTTGGGTTTCCATGCTCGGCCAATCCATTTTGAATGATTAGAGTTTGAGTTTGTTACATGGAGGCGTTCAACTGACATCACATGGTTGTGAAGTACCGAACGAATGAAGCAGGGTGATCTAACTAGCCGTCACCCGCTCCATGAGTGGTGGATTTGACATGTTGAGACACGTGATACCGCATCTTGGTGAAAGTGGTTTCAAAAAAACCACCTTCTTGCACAAGTGTATATCGGAAGTCATTTTGTGTCAGTGTTCTCGAGACTTGGGTCTTATCTAGAATTGTCATGGTGATAACACTAGGAAACTGGGAGTGATAATGTTGATGTGTATGTTGAATCAAAATGGTGCATATTCTCATGAATTGTTGAATTGTTATTCTGATTAGTTCGATGGCTGTACATTTTGCAAAATTAACAACAACTCGGTCATGTCATACTAGTGTAGAGTTTGTAGGAATGGAAGAGGCACAGGGGAATTACATTCATCCAGAGAAGAGCAGATGGATGGATGTCCATTTGGGCATGGAAGGAACGAACTCCAACGGACATGGAGAAGAAAGGAATGAAGATATGAATATGGTTGAGACCATTAAGAATTTGTAGAAGGATGTCCAAAGCCATAAAGTTGATAATGAAAGGCTTATGAAAGCCAAAGAGCAGCAGGATGACTTCAACATGAAGCTATTGGAAGGTTTGAATAGAATAGAGAAGAAATTGGTTAAGGAGAGTGACTCAAGTAGATCTGAGAGTCACAAATATTCAGAGGAGAAAGGATAAGTAAAAAGTGCTAGTATACATCACCATCATCCCCATAGGCATTCCCATAAGAGAGCAAGAAACAAATCAAGTATATCCCCTGTCAGAAGGTATAAGAGATCTGGGGTGGATGAGCTGCAAGGAGAAATGAACAAAATCAAACCTCCTACATTTGATGGTGAGCACAAGAAGGATGAAGATGTTGAAACATGGTTGCTAGGCATGAGGAAGTATTTTCAATTGCATAATTATTCTTCTCATGCTGAAGGTAGAATCACTATCTATCAACTCAAAGGAAAGGCCTCGATGTGGTGGGATCAACTTGTGTAGGTACAGCACATTGTAGAGAAAAGTGTCACTTGGAGAGAATTCAAGAAGTATTTTGAGAAGAAGTACTTGACCAAGAGATACTATGACAAGAAAATGAAAGAGTTATTTGAACTCAAGCTTGGAAGTACGACCATAGATGAATATGAGAGAAGGTTTCTGGAACTACTAAAGTATGTCTCTTTCATTAAGGATGAGACGGTCAAGATTCAATGGTATTTAAGTGGATTTCCATCGTTCATCAGTGACAAAATACAATATGATGATCCCAAGACATTAGAAGATACCATAAGGAGAGCTAAATGATTATATGACCAGTTGAAAGCAAGGCCAGCTTTCCAAAAGGCTTGGGAAGACAATAAGAAATTCAATATGGATCAAAGGAAGAAGGGAGATAAGCCACCATTCTTCATAAATAATCCATAGTGGCAGCAAACGCATAAGGAAACCAGAGTGATTGACACGGGAAGTCAAGGGCCAAGAAAACCACCTATGCAATGTTGGGGTTGTAAAGGAGACCATAGGTTCATAGATTGTCCTCACAGAGGCGAAAAATGTAGGGTTGTTCACAATGTACAATGAGCTGAGACAGTATAGGAAATGGGCAGAAATGTGCAAAGGATTTATGCAGCCCTGGACAACAAGCAAGAAGAGTATTAGTCCCACATTATTGAAGTGGAAGGTATGATCAACAACCAAACCCTTGCTATTTTAATTGATTCAGGGGCTAGCCATAGTTATATAGACCCTAAGATGGTGGAAAGTTTTCAATTTCCAAGAATCAAGCATGGGAAATCATGGTTGGTGCAACTAGCTACAGGAGCCAAAAGAAAAGTTAATGACATGGTTAAGTCCTGCCTCATAGACATGAATGGATTGAATACCAGGGCAGATTTGAACATCTTACCTTTAGGTTCCTATGACTATTTAATTGGGATGGATTGGTTGGACCCACATCATGCTCTATTGGATTTTCATAACAAAGCATTCACTTTCTTGGATGAAGAAGGGAACCAAAGGAGAGTGCAGGGAATTCCCAAGGTAGTAACTGTCAGAGAAATTTCAGCATTTTAGTTGTAGAAATGTTATAGAAAAGAATGTCAAATTTTTGCAGCTCATATGGAGGAGACACCTAAAGGCAAGGTGCCAAATTTGGAGGATTATGCAGTCCTGAAAGAGTTTGAATATGTATTCAGGAAGTACCAAGACTACCCCCAAGGAGTTACATTGATTTCTCTATAGATTTGATGCTTGGAGCAGCGCCAGTATCAAAGACTCCTTACAGAATGAGTATACCAGAATTGAAGGAGTTGCAAATGTAGCTTAAAGAACTGCTGAAAAAGGGGTATATACGCCCAAGTGTATCACCTTGGGGTGCCCCAGTATTGTTTGTGAAAAATAAAGATGGAACATTAATATTGTGCATTGACTTCAGACAATTGAATAGAGTGACTGTTAAGAACAAGTATCCTCTACCAAGGATTGATGACCTCTTTGATCAATTGAAGGATGCAAGGATATTTTCAAAGATAGATCTCAGATCAGGATACCATCAGGTAAGAATTAAAGAATAATATATTATCAAGACCGCCTTCAGGACAAGGTATGGTCATTATGAGTTCACAGTGGTATGATTTGGGTTGTCAAATGCACCAGTTGTTTTCATGTGCTTAATGAATGGTGTTTTCCGAGAGTATTTGGACAAGTTTGTCATTGTCTTTTTGGATGACATTCTTATATATTCCAAGTTAGAGGAAGATCATGGACATCATTTGAGGATGGTGTTGCAAGTATTAAGGGAGCATCACTTGTATGCCAAATCGCAAAAGTGCTCATTTTATCAAAAACAAATTCATTATTTGGGGCATATCATCTCAAAAGATGGGATAGAAATGGACCCTGAGAAGGTAGAATCCATTAGAGAATGGTCAACACCAAAGAATGTGACAGAGGTTAGATCTTTCATGGGACTTGCAGGTTACTATATGAAATTCATTGGAGGACTCTCAAAGATAGCACACCCAATCACTTCCGTTCAAAGAGTTTCATGGGACTTGCAGGTTACTATAGGAAATTCATTGGAGGACTCTCAAAGATAGCACACCCAATCACTTCCTTTCAAAGAAAGGGTATGAAGTTTCAGTGGACGTTGGACTATTAAAGGAGTTTCCAACATCTGAAACAATTATTGACAAGTGCTCCAATACTAAGGATTGCAGATCCAAATGAAGATTTCATTGTATGCACAGATGCATGTAATGAAGGATTGGGTGGAGTCCTCAGTCAAAATGGATTTGTGATATGTTATGAATCAAGGAAGTTGAAAGAGCGTGAAAGAAACTATGCCACTCATTATTTGGAGTTGGAATCCATAGTACATGCCCTAAGGAAATGGAGACACTACCTCATGGGAAAGAGGTTTGAGATAAGAATAGACCACAATGGCCTGCAATATTTATTTGATCAGCCAAATCTAAATGCTAGGCAAAGAAGATGGTTAGAATTTCTAAGAGAATATAACTTTGATATAAAGCATATCAAAGGGAAAGAAAATAAAGTGGTCGATGCACTCAATAGGAGGGTGCATGAACTACGTGCTACAACCATTAGCATATATCAGACTGATGTTAAAAGCAAAATTTTGGAGGCTGCAAATACAGATCTGCAGTATAGAGAATTGGTAGCAATTCTACAACAGGGTAAGATACTTCGGAAGGTGGATATTTATAATTTGGGAGTAGATGGAATACTACTGCACAAGAACAGAATTTTCGTACCAAATGTCCAGGACTTGAAATGTATAATTTTTCATGAGATGCATAATGTTCCTTATGCAGGGCATCCTGGATATCAGAAAACCGTAGCAGCGGTCAAGAGCCAATACTTTTGGCCAGGTATGAAGAGAAAGATAGCAGGATACATTGCAAGATGTATGGAATGTCGAAAAGTTAAAGCAGAACATAGGCACCCAACAGGATTGCTTCAACCTTTGCCCATTCCTGAATGGAAGTGGGAAGTGGTGACAATGGATTTTATTATGGGATTTCCTAGAATAGGAAATATGCATGATTCGATTATGGTGGTGGTGGACAAGCTTACAAAATCTGTCCATAAAATTCCACTAAAAACTACTCACAAGGTAGCAGATGTCGTTGATATTTTCATGAAGGAAGTGGCATGATTGCACGGAATTCCTAAAATGATTATGTCTGACAGAGACCCAAAATTCACCTCGAATTTATGGAAAGGATTGTACAAAGGATTCAGAACGAATCTAAACTTTAGTACAGCTTATCATCTCGAGTCTGATGGATAGATAGAAAGAGTGAACAGTGTGGTAGAAGATATGTTGAGAATGTATGTGATGGACAAACCATCGAAATGGGAAGACTACCTACACTTGGTATAATTTGCTTACAATAAAGGGTATCAGGCATTAGTGAAGATGATTCCATTTGAATCACTTTATGGAAGAAGGTGCAACACTCCAGTAAGCTGGGATAACCCAGCTGATAAAACAGTAGTCAGGCTAGAGTTGCTCAAGGAGATGGAGGACCAAATGTTAAAAATTAAGCAAAATTTGAAAGCTGCCCAAGACAGACAGAAAAGTTATGATGATAAAAACATAATCCATAGATAATTCAAAGTGGGTGATCATGTTTTCCTGAAAGTGAAATCTAACACGAGTTCCTTGAAGCTGGGAAGATGCACCAAGTTAGCAGCCAGATTTTGTGGACCATTTGAAATCCTAGAGAGGATTGGTCCAATTTCTTATATGATTGCATTACTTGCATATATGTTTGTTCATAATGTCTTCCATGTATCATTTCTAAAGAAATATATACCCGATGCTAATCATGTTATTGATTGGAATGTGATTTAGGTGGAGCAAGAAGGAGCCTGTCAAGTGCATATGGTGCACGTTTTGGACCGAAAAGTCAAACAGCTCCAGAATCGATCCATAGGGCTTGTAAAGGTTCAATGGATCTGGTACAGCCCTGAGGATGCTACTTGGGAGCATGAAGATGCAATGCGGACAAAATACCCGCATATTTTTGAAGACTTTTGAAAAATATGATATATATGGGTGTATGATGCACTGAGAACGGTGCATAAATAAGGGGAGGGGATTGTAATATCCATCAACCGAACTCAATTGTAAATGTAATATAAATATACTTAAGCTAATGAGTTATTTTGACCTCATTTGATAATGCACATCATGTGGCATGGTGCATTCATGAACTGCACAGTAAAATGATGTAATATGCACTTCGTAAGATACTGCACGTAGTAACTAAAGTGTGCGCAACCTTGAGGACAACGGATACTGTGTGCAGTAACTAAGGTGTGCACAACATTGAGGACAGCGTATACCATGCACAGTAACTAAAGTGCATGCAATACTAAGGTCAGCAAACCTTTATGTATTTGATATGCATTATAGGCTGGTGAGCTAGTATTATAAGCCAGAATACTTATGTTTTGGTATTAGGCCAGAACGCCTAGATGCCAAGGGCCAATGTGCCTAATTTGTACATGACTCATGATTAATATAAAATACATCATTGCACACAGACCGACCATGATAAAAGAGATGGGGGACAAAACTTCACCAGTGGAGAAAGGGAGGGCCAAAAGTCAAGAGAATATTATATTAATATTTCCTGAAACATAAAGTATGGATAATTATTTTATCCTAAGAGCTAAAGTTGGGGACAAATGGACAAAAGTAACTTCCGATATGACAAGTTTCAATTTGGGGACATGCATTCATATCGTGGGGAAACTTAGCTCAGGAAGGGGGATTTTTCTCACAAATACCTTACGAATGGGGGGAGGACCATCAAGCTGACCATCACTTTTCACAAAGAGTTCACAGTGATTCTGAAACACACTCAGTTATCCAGTCAATGACTCCATGAACATTTCACTCATACATTTTGTTATCCTTGAGACAACCATTTCACCTTTTTGAAGCCTGTTTCCCCACCCTTTTTGGTTGGTGTACCGGGTTAGCTTGGAGCGCGATTGAAGAAGCGGGTTGTCAGTCCCGTGAGAAATTCTTTGAGTGAGAGAATTTTTGGGGAATTGATTTCCATAGGTGTTAAACTGCAACTACAGTGCTCTGAGACTTCTGGTTCGGCCTGTTGCTGAAGCCCTGGAAGGCAAGTGGGGCATCCCAGGGACTGTTTAGCAAAGAAGGGGCACACTTCCTTGGGTGGGATAGGCATGTGGGGAATGAGGGGTTGTAGGTTGTTAGTTGAGTGAGCACCTGAGACGGAGTCTTTCCTGTTGTCCATGAGCCTTAGCCTGGATAGGAATCCCTTTACCCTAGGTGGAGTTCAATCCCATATCGGGGGTGACTCATTGTTGAGAGTGATGAATAGTGTAGTCTATGGCTGGGAGGTTCATGGACGGTCTGTAAGCAGTTGGTGACAGTCTTTCTAAGATAAGTACCAATTGTATGATATATTGATATGTTTTTTTGTTATTTACATGCCTATGTTACGATTGTATCATATATGTGACTATGATTGCTTGTGTGCTTATGGGTAATTTCCTGTAAATGATGCATATCGGTAGTTACTGTTATTTTAATATAAAATTTGTATGTTACAGAAAGTAATTTTTGGTTTATGTTTAGATGTAAACATTCCACGAGCGTGTTGTATGTATATGTTTTAGTTGCATGCAGTCTAAAGAGTAAATTTAGGTGGCATTACTTAGTTGGCTATTGGTTATGCTATTGTATGTTCCACAGTATGGGAATGAAAGTGTTCCCTAGAATAGCATGGCCCAGCCTTATGGTTGGGAATGTTACCGACTGGTGTCAAAGCATAAGTGGTTGCTCTGGAGTGGCATACCCTGACCTCAGGTTGGTCGGGGGCATCATTACACCCATGAATGTTCCAGGTGGTGCCCATGACTTCTTTGAGTCAATCCCGACACCTAGAATCCATCCAGATCTTCTTTTGTGACCCATACGGGATCTTTTGGCCTTTGGCACAACTCCTCTCCATCTTTCATGCAACCTCGGGCCATGACCCAGGGCTCATATCCAAAGGCTCTTCGGGATTTTTTCTTTCAGGATTCTCCACTCCACTTGATTCCAAATATCTCGATGCTCGAAATTGTGAAATGGCCTTATTCAGATCAACGGTCGAACTCACTTTGAATTTGATGGAAATGATTGCTTCTCAAAAACTCCATTCGACAGTCACTCAATAGGCGCTTACCCTTATTTATGGCCTCTCTTTCTATATAACCATGGGCTATGATAATGGGCCCAATTCCTGGGCACTTAGGGATTTCACACTTCGCAAAATTGCATCGTGCTCCATGCTAAAACCTCTAATTCATGAAATCATGACTTCTCAGATCTGGTGCCATGCGTCCCTCTAAAGCAGATGGATCCTGTTGATTTTGGGTTTCGGGATTTCAAACCTTTCACAAACAACTTTAACAATATTTCGAACCCCAGATTTCCGTGAAACGCTAAACTGGTATTCTTAGGAATGTTCGTCATTGAAGCTAATCTCGCCTATTGCCTGCATTTTGAACCCTTAATGGATTGTTCTGAATGATGTTCTTTGATGTTTCTTGTCCAGGCCGCAAACTTGGACAACATGTTTCCCTTGACAACTATATGTAATAACATTTGGCTCCACAGGGGATGGCATGCTCCCTGCGAGCTGCCAAGAACAAGCAATTCTAGATGCCTTATGCATTGGGCTATGGATTCATGCTCAAAAAACATCTTGTTGAGGATTAAAGGCCGACAAGCACACTATCCTAAAAATAAAATAAAAATACATGGGCTCCAGGAGGAGATTATTTGTGTACATTCCTAGACTAATTGATTTTTACAAAGCACTAGGTGAAATAAAACTTCCACCATAGACATTGAAGCAACTCCCTAGCTGTAAACTTGTTTAATCTGTCACTTATCAAATAAAAATAATGCAACTATGACAGCAAAATGATTACGCTTTTCAACTCTCCTCCCAGCGTTGAATTCAAGATAAAGTTGAGCAGCTCCAAGACATGAAGGGAATGCAACTCCATGCACTCCCTTACTGGTTCATAGAGATAATGAAAAAATCCAATGGGTTGGTGACAAAAAACATGGTTTGTCTTACAGCTCCTCACACATGGTTGAATTTCTCTGGCAAGAATGAGTGAGGGAATGGATAATTCAGGTTGACTGATCCCAGATGATGGTTGTTCATTTGCAGGCTCTGGGCAGGATATGACTTTACACTTGATTCTCCCTCTTCTTCTTCATGACTTTCCCAAGGATCAGAATCATAATCATCATAAACAAGAAACATGGGAACGCTTTTCTCTTTGTCTTTTGTAGGCATGGAATGGTGGATTTCCACACAATGTTTTTCCTCAATGTATAAAGGAAAATGCTTTGTGGTATACTCTTGGAAACCATCAAAAACTTAAACATGTGATTCCATGAATATATCCATAGGCTCGTGAATCATGTGATAGAATCCTGGCTTATTTAGAATACCAGGTTGCTCCTCTCTAAATGCATCTCTGCTTGCAAATAAAAAAAC
Organism: Picea sitchensis; assembly: GCA_010110895.2. NCBI lineage: Eukaryota > Viridiplantae > Streptophyta > Pinopsida > Pinales > Pinaceae > Picea > Picea sitchensis. The sequence continues at coordinate 39,461 of SNQJ01S0156713.1, forward strand.
TCCCTTCTCCTTCGAAAACAACTCTCGATCATCAGTAGTTGCAGTCTATTTTCCTTGTTGTTGTTCCATCTCTGATTCATAATCACTATCCTTTTTCTAAGAATCTGAAAGATGTTGACAGTCTTCTTCCTTAGGCACATGCAATTTTTCAAGATATGCTTGCATATGAACCCCCTTGCTAGCCATGATATTCTCTTTGACTTCTTCAGAATCTTCAAATAGGTGTCTTAATGATGAACATTTCCTCTCTCTCAGGAGAAAGACCAGATCTGGATGTTGATCCATGACATAGTACACCATCGCAGCAGTCTCTATGGGTCTGATCTCCATAGGCATACTATGATAAACATTGTAAAACCTCATGTTGAAGACATCCAAGGCTTCCTCTTCCCCTCTCCTCAAGTCATTAAACTCAAACCAGTATTGATCAAGGGACTTGTTCTCACCCAAACACTTTAAAAATGTGTGGCACAGCTCGGTCCAAGAGCCAATAGAACCGGCTTCTAGACATCTAAACCACACATCAACATCTCCACATAGGGATTGTGAGAACAATCTCATGGAAACATCATAATGAACAATATCAAACTGATCAACAAAGCTCTCAAAGGCCTCCAAATGCCTCTTAGCTGTAATAATATCCTCTCCAGAAAATCGAGGAAGATACTCAAAGGAATAATGAGGATAAGGATGAAGGTCATGTGGCAGCCTTAAAGGTTTAAACAACTTATCTCTAATTTTAATTTGAAAAGAAGTGGGTCGGTCATGAGGATTAACGAGTTGATGGAAAGGCTCAGCGGGAATAATGGAGGGTAACGAGATTTGAGAAGGTTGTGAATTATTTTCAACCTCCTCAAGGCTATAAGTGTGATCAATTTTAATAGGAGATGCAATATAGATCTCACTTTTATGAATAGGCAGAGGTGAAGACATGAGATTGGTATCTACAACACAAGAAGAGGGCATGCTTTCTTCTTCCAAGGATGGATAAATAAAGGAAGGCCTGTTATCATCTTAATAGAAAAAACAGAGGATAATCCTCTTTATATGTGAAGGGAAAGAGAGAAATGAGTTGATAAACAAGAACAGGATTTCATGAATAAAGCTCATAAACTGATACATGGTCTTCCCCTTCGGTATGGTCATCTTTCTGTCAACAGGATCCTCCCCAATGGAGTTTTCAATTGTGGAGTCGCCAAGTGCCAGTTGCAATCTTCAATGGTTTTGATTTCTGATGCACATTCAAAATCAGAAGCTCGTTGTCGTTCAATCCCAACAAAAAGTCTTCATTTCATTCCTGGGCAACAACGCCAGAAATGTTAGCACTATAAGTCACCCTCAGATTGCATAGAAGGTAATCCCAATACCCATCAATTTATACAGTAAATTTAAATGAGTTTTAGGTGATCAAATGGAGAGGACTCAATGATAATAATGTTCTAACTCAGAAATGTGGACTAGCATGCATAAGCAATTGAGGTCTAGAATCAACTTAATTCAGTAAGTTGGAGTAAGGGTGAATAGAGGGAAGACTTTGGTGAGGAGAGTGTAGAGGTTTGTTGTGGACATCAGGTCTCCCATCGGCCTAAGGAGGAAAAACTTAAACACAAGATCCTCTTGAATTCAAATCTCAAAGAAACTGAAAGAAATTATAACAGCACTATAATCAAACATTCATCATAATATAGTCATAACAATCCATGTGAATCAGTCAATAATGAACTCTCTCAGTATAAAAGGCAAATAAGATGGAGCAAGAAAGATGAATTAGATTAACCAAGATGTCTCAAAAACAAATACATAACCAAAGAACCAATGTTCTTCATAAAAAAGAACTACAATACCAGGGAGTCTAGCTCAACCATTAGACCTTAACAAATGACTAAAATTGCCTATATATACTCAGAAATGTTGCAACCATCGGGAGTGTGATTGGACCTCTACATTTAAATTCTTCATTCGATGCCTTCTCTTTCACACTGTGCATGCCTTCTCATGTCAAACACGAGCTTGCCTCAGTTATGTGTTTTGCAGGAAAATCCATCAAGAAGGAAACTTCAGATTGCCAATCTGCACTCGCGGTCATCTTAGGCCTATTTTCCATTTATGGGTTCAGATGAGGTTTCAACCACCTCCCCCATTTCCATTACCTATCTTCATCAACATAGGGACAAGGTCTAATGCCCATAAATGTTCCAAGCAATGCCCATGACTTCTTCGAGTCAATCCCGGTGCCTCGAGCACATGCATATCTTCTTTTGTGACCCATACGGGTGATTCCGACCTGTGGCGTAGCTCCTCTCCATCTTGCATGCGACCTCGGGCCATGACTGGGGCTAATATCCAAAGGTGCTTCGGGATTTCATCTTTTGGGAGTCTCCACTCCACTTGATTCCAAATATCTCGATGCCCAAAATTGCGAAATGTCCTTATTCAGATTGACGGTCAGACTCGCTTTGAATTTTACGACCATGATTGCTTCCCAAAAACCCCATTCAACAGCTTCTCAATAGGCACTTACCCTTCTTTATGGCCTTTCTTTCCATATGACCACGGGCTATGATCATGGGCCCAATTACTGGGTTCTTAGTGATTTTTCATTTCACAAAATTGCATCGTGATCCATGCTAAAACCTATGATTCATGCAATCATGACTTCTCGGATCTAGTGCCATGCATCCCTCTAAATCATAAGGCTCCTAGTGATTTTGGGTTTCATGAGTTCAGACCTTGAACGAACAACTTTAACAATATTTTGAGCCCCTGATTCCCACGAACCGTTGATCTGATATTCTCAGTAATGTCCACAGCTAAAGCTAGTCTCGCCTGTTGCCTGCATTTCTCTCCCAAAATGGATTGTTCTGAACCTTTCACTTTGACGTTTCTTGTCCAAGCCACGAACTTGTACAACCTGTTGCCCTTAATAACTATATTTGATAATGTTTGGCTCCACAGGGGATGGCATGTTCCCTGGGAGCTTCCAAGAACAAGTAGTTCTAGTCGCCTTATGCATTGGGCTATGGAGTCATGCTCAAAAAACATCCTGTTGAGGATTAAAGGCCGAAAAGCACACTATCCTAAAAATAAAATAAAAATAAATGGGCTCCAGGAGGAGATTATTAATGTACATTCCTAGAATAATTGATTTTTACAAAGTGCTAGGTGAAAGCAAACTTCCACCATAGCCATTCAAGCAACTCCCTAGTTGCAAACTTTTTTACTCTATCACTGATCAAATAAAAACAATGCAATTGTGACAGCAAAATGATTATGCTTTTCATCTCTCCTCCCAGTGCTGAAGTCGGGATAAAGTTGAGTGGCTCCCAGACATGAAGGGATGCAACTCCATGTACTCCCTTATAGGTTCATAGAGAAAATGACAAAATCCACTGGGTTGGTGACAGAAAACATGCTCTGTCTTACAGTTGCTCACACATGGTTGAATGTCTCTAGCAAGCACAAGTGAGTGGACGGCTGATGCAGGCCGACTGATCTCAGGTGATGTTTGTGCATTTGCAGGCTCTAGGGAGGATATGAACTGCACATTTGGTTCTCCCTCTTCTTCTGCATTTCTCTCCCAAGGATCAGAATCATAATCATCATAAATAGGAAACATGGGAAAGCTTTTCTCTTTGTCTTCTGTAGGCACAGAATGGCATATTTCCACACAATGTTTTTCCTCAATGTATAAAGGAAAAGGCTTTGCGGTATGCTCTTGGAAACCCTCAAAATATGAAACATATGATTCCATGTATATAGCCATAGGCTCATGAATCATGTGATAGAATCTTGGTTGCTTTAAAAGACCAAGTTGCTCCTCTATAAATTCCTCTCTTCTTGCAAATAAAAAACCTCCCTTCTCCTTTGAAAAAAAATCTCGATCGTCGGCAGTTGCAGTCTCTTTTCCTTGTTGTTGTTCCAGCTCTGATTCATAATCAATAACTTTTTTCACAGAATCTGAAACATGTTGACAGGATTCTTCATTAGGCACATGCAATTTTTAAAGATATGTTTACATATGAACCCCCTTTCTAGCCCCGATGTTCTCTTCGACTTCTTCAGCATATTCAAACAAGTGTCTTAACGATGAATATTTCCTCTCTCTCGGGAGAAGGACCAGCTCTGGATGTTGAGCCATGACATAGTACACCATGGCAGTAGTCTCTGTGGGTATGATCTCCATAGGTATACTATGATAAACACTGTAAAACCTCATGTTGAATATATCCAAGGCTTCCCCTTCCCCTCTTCTCAAGGCATTAAACTCAAACCAGTATTGATCAAGGGATTTGTTCTCACCCCAACACTTTAAAAATGTATGGCATAGCTCGTTCCAGGAGCCAATAAAACCGGCTTCCAGACATCTAAACCACACATCAATATCTCCAAACAGGGATTGTGAGAACAGCCTCATGGAAATATCATCATGAACAATCTCAAACTGATCGACAAATCTCTCAAAGGCCTCCAAATACCTCTCATCTGTAATATGATCCTCTACAAAAAACTGAGGAAGATACTCAAAGGAATAACAAGGATAAGGATGAAGGTCATGTGGCAGCCTTAAAGGTTTAAACAACTTTTCTCTGATTTTAATTTGAAAAGCAGTGGGTTGGTCATGAGGATTAACGAGTTGATGGAAAGGCTGAGAAGGAATAATGGAGGGTAAAGATATTTGAGAAGGTCGTGAATTATTTTCAACCTCCTCGGGGCTATAAGGGTGATCAATTTCAATAGGAGATGCAATACAGATCTCACTTTTATGAATAGGTAGAGGTGAAGACACGAGATCGGTATCTACAACACAAGAAGAGGGCACACTTTCTTCTTCCAATGATGGATAAATAAAGGAAGGCCTATTATCATATTAATATACAAAGTAGAGGATAATCCTCTTTATATGTGAAGGTAAAGAGAGAAATGATTTGATAAACAAGAACAGGATTTCATGAATAAAGATCATAAACTAATACCTGGTCTTCCCCTTCGGTATGGTCATCTTCTGTCAACAAGATCCTCCCCAGTGGATTTTTCGATTGTGGAGTCTCCAGGTGCAAGTTGCAATCTTCAATGGTTCTGATGTCTGATGCACCTTCAAAATTAGAAGATCGTTGTCATTCTATCCTAGGGAAAAGTCTTCATTTCGTTCCCCGACAATGGTGCTAGAAAAGTTAGCACTAGAGGTCACCCTCAGATTACATAGAAGATAAGCCCAATACCCATCAATTTATAGAGTAAATATAAATGAGTTTTAGGTGATCAAATGGAGAGGAATCAATGATAATAACGTTCTAACTCATAAATCTGGACTAGCATGCATAAGAAATTGAGTTCTGGAATCAACTTCAGACAATAAGTTGGAGTAAGGGTGAATAGAGGGAAGACTTTGGTGAGGAGAGTGTAGAGGTATGTTGTGGACATTAGGTCTTCCGGCAGCCTAAGGAGGAAAAATTTAAATGCAAGATCCTCTTTAATTCAAATCTCAAAGAAACTGAAAGAAATTATAACAACACTATAATCAAACATTCATCATAATACAATCATAACAATCCATGTGAATCAGTCAATCATGAACTCTCTCAGTATCAGAGGAAAATAATATGGAGCAAGAAAGCTGACTTAGATTAACCAAGATGTCTCAAAAACAAATACATAACCAAAGAACTAGTGTTCTTCATAAAAAATAATTACAATAACAGGGATCCTATCTCAACCATTCGACCTTAACAAAATACTAAAACTGCCTATATTACTCAGAAATGTTGCAACCATCGGGAGTGTGATCGGACCTCTTCATTTAAAGCCTTAAGTCGGTGCCTACTCTGTCACATTGTGCAGACCTTCTCATGTCAGATGTGAGCTTGCCTCATTTATGTGTTTTGTAGGAAAATCCATCCAGAAGGAAACTTTGGATTGTCAATCTGCACTCATGGTTGTCTTCAACATGTTTTCCATTTATGGGTTGAGATGAGGTTTCAACCACCTCCCCCATTTCCATTAAATATATTCATCGGGATCGAGATGAGGCATGACACCCATGAATGTTCCAGGTGGTGCCCATGACTTCTTCGAGTCAATCCTGGCGCCTTGAGGCCATGGAGATATTCTTTTGTGACCCATATGGGTGCTTTCGTCCTTTGGCACAGCTCCTCTCCATCTTGCATGCGACCTCGGGCCATGACCTGGGGCTCATATCCAAAGGCACTTCAAGATTTCATCTTTTAGGAGTCTCCACTCCACTTGATTCCAAATATCTCGATGCCCGAAATTGCGAAATGGCCTTATTCGGATCGACGATCGAACTCCTTTTGAATTTGGTGGCCATGATTGCTTCCTGAAAACCCCAGTCATCAACTGCTCAATAGGCACTTACCCTTCTTTATGGCCCCCACTTTCCATATGACCATGGACTATGATCATGGGCCCAATTCTTGGGCACTTAGTGATTTCACACTTCGCAAAATTGTGTCATGCTCCATGTTAAAACCTATGATTTGTGCAATCGTGACTTCTCGAATATGGTGCCACGCGTCCCTTTGAATTAGATGGCTTCTACTGATTTCGAGTTTCAAGAGTTCGGACCTTGGACGAACAACTTTAACAATATTTCAAACCCCTGATTCCCATGAACCATCGATCTGATATTCTCAAGAATGTCCACCGTTGAAGCTAATCTCGCCTGTTGCTTGCATTTCGAGCCTAAAATGGACTGCTCTGAATGATGCTCTTTGACGTTTCTTGTGCAGGTCGTGAACTTTGGCAACCTGCTTCCCTTGACAACTATATGTTATAACAAGTTGCATGACATCGATTATATGATGGATGTGTGTTGGTCATAGTAGAAGACATATTATTTGGAGGGTCACTGTATATAGTTGTGCACAAGATAAATTGATCTCCTCTAGGAGATTCTTTTTTTTGTTCTTGTTTCTTGTTTCTAGAAGGTCACAGGTAATAGCTCTAAGAAGGATCCATAATGACGGTTGCAAGAGGTATAAAATGAGGGAAATACCTTCCAACATTATATCAAGGAGATACGTCGCTAGACATGATGCTTAGAGACGGGAAGTCTCTAGAAGAAATGTACCTCCCAGGACAGGACCATGCCAGATAGTAGAGACAGTTCCAATGATCATGAATACAGCGAGTTAAGAACGATTGTAGCACAACTATGTTAAATCCAATAGAGGATGAAAACACATTATAAGACTCAGAGGGACCAGGTGTAGCAGTCCCAGTACATGAGTCGAGCCATGAGATGTTGAGGATGCAGGCATGGCAGCAGTTCTAGTGTATGTAGAGGCACTCCCAGAGAGGGAGGTGGTACTACATCTAGAGGGATCATAGATTGAGTTACCTCCAGAGGAGGAAGATCTACATTCAGTTTCATAGGGAATAGAGATAGAGGAGGAGTCACCTCCAACTCCAAAGGGAGTGTTGATTTTTTTCAGCTTCCTGAGACATTGGTTTCATGAGGGAACCTCAATATATCAAGTATGGTCCAAGATGACTGAGCATGATCAGCATTTACCTATGTTTTTGTGGGCAAAGGAATCCATGACTGCAGTGTATGTTCAAAACATAAGTCCTCTTAATACTTTGAGGAACATGACCCCTGAGGAGGCCTTCACCAGAGTGAAGCCTGAGGTTGGACACTTCAAGATATGTTGGTGTCCAATATACATTCATGTACCCAAGGAGAAAAGGATCAAGCTAGACCCTTCAGGAAGAAAGGGTACATTTGTGGGGTACAATGAGTCTTTGAAGGCATACCAAATATACATCCCTGGTCAGAGACAGATTGAGGTGAGAAGAGATGCTACCTTTGAGGGGGAGGTATCCTTTAAGAGATCTATAGGATCTCACATGGAGATTGATTAAATTGATCCAATTGATCACGTTGATCATGTAGCTCCAGTTGATGTTCCCAGAGATATTTCAGTAGGTCGAAAGAGACCTACATGGCCTCATCAGACTCTGCAGGAGGAAGAAGGATATGAAACTCCTCATGGTACCTTCTAAGTGAGAAATATGCCTCGTATATATTCATGCTATGCCGCAGTTATGAGCCACATCATTCATTTTGATCATTCCTGTTATGAGGAGGAAACTAGTCATCCAGTATGGAGAGATGTCATGATGGAGGAGTATCAATCCATCATGAAGAATGATGTGTGGGATATTGTTTCAATACCTAAGGGGAATTCTGTAGTGAATTCCAAATGGATCTACAAGATCAAACACACATTTGATGGGAGCATTAAGAGGCACAAAATGAGATTTGTTGCTAGAGGATTCTCTCAGGTGGAGGGAATAGATTATGAGGAGACATTTTCTCCTGCTGCTCAAAAAATTTGTAGCGTCCATGGGTTGGAGAGTACATCAGATGGATGTAAATACAACCTTTCTCAATGGAGAGATTTAGGAATAAGTATGCATCGAGCAACCAGATGGTTTCGTGATACATGAGAAGGATTCTCATGTGTGCAGATTGAAGAAGGACTCATATGGACTCAAGAATCCACCTCGAGCTTGGTATGAAAGGATTGATGCACACCTGATTATTTTTGGGCTTCAACAAAGGTGTTGTCGATCCCAGCCTGTACTACAAGATTGTTAATGGTGAGTCCTTGATTTTGGTCCTATACGTTGATGATGTATTCATCACCGGTATAGAGAGTCTTATTGTTGAATGCAAGTATGCGTTGGCCTCTAAGTTTGAGATGAAGGACCTTGGTATGATGCACTAATTCTTGGGACTAGAGGTGTGGCAGAGAACTTATGGGATATTCCTAAGTCTGGGGAAGTACATAGTTGATATATTAAAGAAGTTTGGGATGATGAACTTGAAGCCTGTGGCTACACCAATGGTGACGAATCTGAAGAAAATAAGTGTGTCTTATTTCAATTATGATGAAATCAATTTGAATCTATATAGATAGTTGATTGGATCATTGATGTATCTGGTTAGCACCAGAAAAAATATTTGTTATGTAGTGAGTGCACTTAGCCAGTTTATGAGTCAACCGAGATAGACACATTGGATTGATGTGAAGCATGTGTTGAGATACTTACGAGACACAGTTGGACATGGTTTGAGTTATACTTCCATTATTGATATGATATGGTAGGAATATATTGACTATGATTGGGCAGGGAGTGCAGTGGATGGAAAGAGCACCTTTGGGTGTTTCTTGACTTTGGGATCTTCCATTGTTTCCTAGTGTAGCATGAAATAGAATTTTGTGGCTTTGAGCACAGTAGAAGCATAGTACATTGCATTAAGTATGTCGGTCTGTGAAGCATTGTGGCTTCGCAATCTCCTTGTAGATTTATCCAAACATGTGTTGGATTCCACCATTATTCATTATCATAACCAAATTTGTGTGAAGATCTTAGAGAATTCAATGTTTCAAGACAAATCGAACCACATTGAGATCAAGTACCATTACTTCTAAGACATGGTATAGAGGAAGGAAGTATTGGTGCAGTACCTTCCTATAGATGAGCAGGTTTTTGATGTTATTACCAAACCAAGATGAAGTTCAAGTACTTCTGTGACATACTTGGCATGGCAGAGAATGCTTACCTCACTGAGAGGGAGTGTTGATGTTTGCATCTTCCTGAGATATTCTCCAAATCATACACCTATGTGACTGAGTTGATTTGATATGTGATGAAACTTATCTGAGAAGCGACAAGTGTGTTTGGGCTTATAGCCTAACATCCCTTGTGGAGAGAACATGAGGACACGTCCCATGTGGAGAGCACATGAGGACATGTCAAGGGAATTGACCTTGACGTAACACACTATGGCGAGTTGACCCTAGTGTTTCTAGGGGGAGTAGCCTCTATAACTCCACATGGGAGTGCCATGTGTGATAGACATTCTCCAAATCGTACTCCTCTGTGAATTGAGTTGAGATGATCTATGAGGAAACTTATCCGAGAAGGGATAAGTGGGACACTTATCCGAGAAGGAATAAGTGTGTTTGGGATTATAGCCCAACGTCCCTTGTGGAGATCACATGAGGACATGTCCCTTGTGCAGAGCACATGAGGAAATGTCCCTTGTGGAGAGCACATGAGGACATGTCAAGGGAGTTGACCTTGACGTCACACACTATGAGGAATTGACCCTAAGTGCTCCTAGAGGGAGTAGCCTCTAGAATTCCACATGGGAGTGCCATGTGTGAAAAACCTTTTGCTACTATGGTGGTTGTGTACCACTAGTGGATATTGTGTGTCTCTGGACAGTATTTGTGTATTACTATGGAAATATACCTCCCTAGCAAAGAGGGAGTGTTGATGTTTTAGCATCAGGAGTACCTTCTCCTAGATTCGGCTGCGGGCCAAGGGAGATATGATACATTTATCATAAAGGTGCACTTGTGGTAAATGGGTCAAGACGTAGTCCTTCCTTGATCATGACAAGGAATAATATGGACTCAAGTTGCTTGAAGTGCTTTCCATGTGTCATTTAGCATCGGGTCGACATTCACTCATAGGTTTGTACTTGTGGTGAAAGATCCTAGTGTGGTATTTGTCCTAGTCATGGTGATTTGACAATGAATGATAAAGACTCAAGATGATATGTGTTATTACATGTGGACCCAGAGTGAGCCAGATCTTAGAGAGAGTTAATTGGCTCAGAGGGAGAGTCGTAGAAGGATTTTCTCCTATGTTCAAGTGGGAGAGAGACGTCTCCCAAGATTGACAGACAAGTGTCATGAGTCTAGGGTGAAGTTTATATACTTCAAAGACAAGATTGGCATGATGCAGAATGTCTCCCTCATTGAGAGGGAGTGTTGATGTTTGGAAAACATCAGGAAAACATTTTCTTAGAATAATAATTAATAATATAATTATTGATTATTAAATATCATATATAATAAGTAAATGATAATAATAAATAGTTATAGATTATTCAAGGGATGCATCCTTTCATGGATGGTCACCATATGTTCCCTATATATGGAACATTCATCATTGTAATAATATATCGATCATATATCATATGAAGAAAAACAACACAAATGTATTCCAACCATCATAAAATCATTAAGAAATGGTTTGACAATCATTCGGTGGGAGATAAAAAATTTGATGTCGGTGACTTAGTTCTAAAATGGGATAAGGCCCATGAGGAAAAGGCAAAACATTCGAAATTTCAAAAACTTTGGCTAGGTCCCTTTCAGATCTCTCAAAATATTTCCCCGTCAACTTTCATTCTAGAAACTTTAGATGGGGTAGAACAAACTTTCCCTTTAAATGGGCTCATCTTAAAAAATTATTTTTCATGAAGTTATTTTCTTTCTCTTGTAAACTTGTAAATATTTGTTGTAATTTTTTTGCTTTTATTTGTTGTTTGTGGCGATTTTATTTTTATCCTTTGTTTTATTGATTTGTTTTGTTTTTCTTGTATATAACAATGATATACATGTTGTTTATTTATATCTCTTTTTGATGCATAACAAAGAATCATGTTTAGATTTCATGAAAAAAGAAAGTTTTATAGACACTCTTATATTAAGACAGCAAACCTTTTTATGATTAATTCACTCCTATCAAGAAAGATTACATAGAAAAGTACTATGTAGCAATGTATTTACAGATTCCATTTCACATAAATGAATTACACGAGAATGGAAAATCATAAGATGAAAATCTTAGTTTTACCCCATGAGGTGCAATACATCAAAATGACTTTCATATCATCCCCCCCTTCTTATTCGTCATTGCAAATTGTGATATCAAACTTATTTATCAAAATATGATCAATAAATTATATAATAAGTTGAAAATTCTAGAAGGTGGGATGGTGTATACAAACTCGTGAGGGTACTCAACAAGCCTGCTGGAAGCGAGGCAATGTATGCATGATATCAAAGCAACTTCATTGGGGTACTAAACAGGTCTACTTGCAGTGAAGCAATGATGGGTAACCAAAAGATGAGTTGAATTGGTTACACCCATGGTAAGTAAGCTCCACCAAGTAGTCAAATCACAAGCCAATTTCCTTGATTAGTCAAATCAAATTAATTAAATCATGTTCCCTCTAAAAATACCAAGTGAAAGAGTATGAGTACAAATGTAATTTCCCTTATCTTTTAAATTAATCATAAGGAGGTCATCATTGATACTGATAAGATTTATGGTTTCTCTAATCTAATGTTTTCTCTTACCTTGTGAACAGATATAATTGGTTCTCCCATCATGTCACCAATTGTTGTGGAAAACAATAACACCCTAATTTTTTCGTTATATTTGATTGCAAATTAGGGTCCTTTTTTATTTTATTTGGGTTTTCACTTGGTTTCTTTTGGTTTAAATTGATTTGAGTGATAACTATGTAAATATTTTGTGATTTTTGTTTTATTACTGAACATAATTCAAATAATTTTTTTTAAGTCTTGAATTGACTTTGACTCTAGTTATTTGTATCCTGATCAATTCTTTATCGTTTTGAATTTCATGATTTCCAACATGAAATTCAAACAAGATTTTGATTAATCTCATTGATGACAAGGTTTGTCTTTCATTATTTTGAACTTGGTTTATCATCATTATCATTTATTATTGGATGAGATGCAAGAATCATGTTTTATTAGTCTTGTCTTACAGTTCTTGATTATGTTACAAGTCATTTCATGATATTATAACATTGAGCTACAAAATCAGATTTGGTTGAATAATCAAAGATTTGGCTTACTATGATTCTAGTTCTAAAAGTCATGGTATTTATCATAACTTAAGACTATGAGAAATGTTTAAATGACTTCATATATTCCAAGCCTATCATTTGAATTGTTTGATTATATCATTGCTTTGATTATTTAATTGTAAATTTTGGGTTGTCAATGATATTATGAAAAAACCTTGGTAATCAAACATTTTGATGATTATTCTTAGGTTTAAATTCCTTGATTTCATACCACGGTCATATTAGGCCTATGTTTCTAGTTGCATCAATGACTTGGAGTGTGACATATCACAACATAAGTTCATGAACTATTATTACAACAGCTTAGGCTATCAAGTAATGTACTATGTGGATTTAATGATTTTTACAATTGGAAATGCTCATTGAAATCAAAAATAGTTCGTGGCACATTATGTTTTCTTAAAAATTAAACTGTATATTGATGAAAATTGTCTCGGTCTTTCATATTCATTAAAATTTGATCCATCATTGACAAGTGATGAGATAGGTACACGGTATTTCGTCGTTTCATTCACATTACCATAGATCTGATTTTTGTGCTTTGATTTTTGTATCCCTCGTTGTTGTCACGTCTTTTTGTCTCTATGTATGGGACTCGACCCTATGTTGAACTGTCTTTGTTTGCATGGATATTGTGTCTAGAGTTGAACCTTAACACCCTAAACTTATAGAAGCCATTGAAGAATGTATATCCATGTTACAGAAGGTTGGTTGGTTGCAATTCTTCACGACGTTTCATGGCCATAATTTACAAGTGGCAAGGGTGTTTACGTGTGCTATAAAAACAATACCATGGAGCAATAAAATAAAACAAATGCAGAAACAAAACACGAAAGATACAAAATACAATAGAGACACAGATTTACGTGGTTCACCCAATGTGGGCTACGTCCACCAGAGAAATTGTCAGGTCCTTCCTTTATTATTATCCAGCATATGAAAGGATACAACCTATAGCAAATTTGTTGTAACTTCCTCTTCTTTCTCTCACAGTCTCCGATCTCATAATACAATATTCGCCATATACCACAGCCGCAATAAATTTCCCTCATAAAAGAGGGTTGCCTTCTAGGGAAAAAATGCTAACATAATCTCTACCGTTAGATCTGTGACCTTATAATGAACGGTCCAGATTTACAATGAAATTACAATATACATTTACAAGGCAATTTTTCCTTCCGGGGCTTTTCCCCCGAACCCCTGTTGGGGGCCAGCTTGCCCTCAGACCCCCCAGTCGGGGGGATATCCCCCCCAGACCCCGCAGAGGGGGTACCCCCACTCTGCACTCCCCCTCGTGGAAGAGTGTACATACTTCTAGGGTGTAAATACTTCATGGGGTATAAACACAATGAAAGTAAAAGACCTCTGAATCAGGAAGATAATCAAGCTTCACAACCAACAATCTCCCACTTGGAGACTGATCTCAACAACTCCACCATTATTGTATATGTTGGACTCTGAACCTTCTTGGACCTGGAAAATTTCTCATATTCATCTTCATTCTTGAAGACCAACTGAAACTGAGTAGGAACTTAGTTTATCCCTGGTTACTCCCTTTGTTAACATGTCTGCAGGATTTTGGCTAGTGTGTATATTTTCCAACTTAAAATGTCCATCTTCCAAGGCGGATCGTATGAAGTGGTACCTCAACTGTATATTCTTAGTCTCCGAATGGAAGGTTGAGTTATTTGAAAAATGAATGGAACTCTCACTGTCATAGTACAACCTGTTATTCTCTTGCTTCTTTCCCAATTCCTCCATAAACCTGTGTAACCAAATCCTCTCTTTACTAGCCTCTATAGCAACAACATACTCTACCTCTGTTGTTGAAAGTGCAACAACCTTTTGCAGTTTTGAAATCCAACTTACTGTT
>SNQJ01S0156715.1:0-22255 GCA_010110895.2 Picea sitchensis
AAATTAAAATATTAACACCAGATAAATGAAGCTCAACCGTTTATTTGTTAATCAATAATAAAATTTAATATATTCTTTTAAGGATTATTTTCATCTTATCAGCCTTTCGGCGTCGATCAGCCACAATTATGTGGCTGTGCTAGTTATCGTTCTATCTTTTTCTATAGGGGAAGATCCTACTCAGTGACAAGTTCATGATATTTTCTAAGAATATATATGCTTACCCCCGACCTGGACAACTCAGAGTTTACATGCTGGAATTCTAAATATAACTAAAGTATTGTTTTCGACTCAACTTGTCCGACCATTTCATGGGTTCTTTGTGGTTTCTTTATATGTTATTACCACCAAAACAATTGGCTAGATTTCATTACAGTATGTAAGGATATTTATACAGACTTGCTCGACCAAGGTCGACATGTATTTCTAGAGTTAAGTGTCGATTAAATTTTTAGATGGATTCTAAAGAATTGAATTCCATCGATTTGATAATAACTATTTTGTGGGTTCACATGTTTGTTATGTGGATAAACTGATAGGCATCATATTAATTACCATGATTACATGAAACACGATTGATTTTGTAGCTATAAAATGGTATAAAAATCACTCTCTTGGATCTGATAGAGGTTATTCACTCATTTCTTTTTAATGAAAATCATTAAAAGAGTTTAAACTTTGGATAAATTTGCTGGCATCTTGTTATTCTTTTATGTCCTATGCAATAGAAAATCGAATTCTATTTATTCTACAGAAATTTTATATTAAATGTTTCTATAGAATCACACTGGAATATCTCTATCTGTGCATGTTATCATAAGGAACCTTTCCTCAGAAACATTGCATAATTAGGGTTTCATATTGTATTCATAAACTACTTATATCAGTTAATTGTTTTTCTAATATATATGAAAAATGTTGACAAATGACTATTAAGTTGTTCTCTGATTATTTCCGTGTTTCAACTTTCTCTATAATTGTTAGAAATAATGAATTGACTCAAAAATCTTTGTTTATTGCTACTTTCACACCAAAATATTCAACAAAATATGATTGTAACAATTTAGAATAATATTCAACGACAATCTTCAACATTTGGTTAATAATTCTAAGGAAATAAAATAGTAAAAGTAGATACACGTATCTGAATCCTCAAAGCTTTACTGGGACAAATTGAGAAGAGATTTTAGCTCCTTCCAGCCTTAGAATAAAGTAGCTAATGTCCAGTATCTCTGGTTGAGATGAATACTTTATTCCACATGAAAAATTAAAATATCAAGAACCTTCTCCACATAATTTCCAGAACTTGGCTCTTTCTCAAAACCACCAAGTCCTAACTCTGCACAAGTACTCAACAACGTCCTGTTTACACCATACTTGTTTATTATCCCTTGTTTTACCATGCTGAGAAATAATAACATGTCTAGTTATCCTTCTTTCTTTTTCCAGTTATCCTTCTCCCTAAGTCTTGGGAGTCTTGGCCTAACTATTTTCTAGCTTGTTTCCTAACTTCCCACATTCTTAGGGGTAGGTTCACACTTGTCCTGGACAACAATCACCTTTACCTTGGTGATTTGTATCCTCTTTTCACTTTTCCTATGGAATCAAGTATTTCTATTTTTATAGTTGGGTTCTCTCATCAATTTATCCCAAGTAATTTTAAATAAAATAAAATTTAAAAATAATATTTACGTAAAAAAAATTCACCGTCAATTACTAATGGTGAAAACAAATGTTAATCAAAGTTTTTCCCAAAGTCATAATTCAATAATCACAACCACATAAATTTACTCAAATATTTAATTTGGAGGGATGTTACATCTTCCCCCCTTTGAATTGAACAATGTCCTTGGTGTTCCCATCAGGTTTCCAATATTAAAAAAGAAATGGATAGTATTTTCTCATAGCCTCTTCTATTTCCCATGTGGCCTCCTGAGAACCAAAGTGCCTCCATTACACTTTAACCTGGGTGATGTCTCTATTTTACAACATAGTTTATTTCCTTTCAAGTATGCATAGTGGTTCCATCTGAAACTCTCCCTATGGTTCGACCTAGATCACATTCCAATTTACAACATGAGTTATATCAGACACATATTTCTTCAATAATGAAACATGAAACACATTGTGTATTTTTAGATGTGCTGGTAGTGCAAGTTGGTAGGCCACTGGTCCTACTTTGGCTAACACTTCAAAACATCCAAAATAAAGGGGTGCTAGCTTAGAACTTTTCCCAAGTATGGGTGAATTGTTTTTGAGTTTTATTTATATGCATAGATTTTATGTCTTTCCTATGCACTTTTTATTTTTATTTTCTTTCTATGCCATTGTTTCCATTTCTTTTAACATATCTGGATCTATAATAATTATGTCAACATGATCATCCCAACTCACTAGTGTTCTACACTTTTGACCATACATTACTTCAAAAGGAATCATCTTTAGTGATGCCTAGTAACCATTTTTTGATGAAAATTCCATTAGATGCAAATAATCTTCCCATTTTGTTGGGAAGTCCATAACGTACATTCAGAACATATATTCAACAATACGGTTAGTCCTTTTGGTTCAACAATTAGTTTGAGGATGGTAAGAAGTGATAAAACTCAATTGTGTGTCAATTCCACTTAAAAAAGTCTTCCAAAAGTTGGAAGTGGATTTTGTGTCCCTATCTGAAATCATGGTTTTAGGAAAAACACACATTCTTTAAATTTCCTTCATAAAAAATTATGCAATATTAATATCTTTATAAGTGGATTGTACTGGGATAAATTGTGTCACTTTTGTAAGATTATCAATCAAAACCATAATAGAATCATTGTTCTTCCTTGTTATAGGTAAACCTGTGATAAAATACATACTAATCACTTTCCATTCCCACTCTGGAATGGGTATAGGATGTAGCAATCCAGTCGGGTGTTGGTGCTCTACTTTAACCTACTAGAATTCTAGACATTTAGCAATGTATTCAACCATTTTGTTTTCTTCATTTTAGGCCGAAAATATTCTTTCTTTAATTTTATTATTGTCTTTTGATACCCTGGACGACCCGAATATGGCCTCTTGTGAACTTCTCCTAGAATTAAGTTTTTCAAATTTGATTTATTTGGCACAAAAACTTTGTTCTTATACAAAACTAAACCTTCTAGGATGCAACTGAATTTTGATGACTTGCTACTTAGAGAATTAGTTTGACAATTTTCTTGAATTTGTTGTATTCCTCGTCTCTTTCTACTGTCAATTCAATTTTTTGTTTGAAATTAGAATGGATTTGTCTACTAACAATTGCATCTATCTACCTACTAAGGGAATCTTCTAGCATGTCTTCTCATCCTTTAATATGTTCAATATCAAAATCAAATTCTCTTAGGAAAGCAAACACCTATGCTTCATGGCATATAATTTACTTTGATCAAAGAAATTTTGAAGACTAACATTGTCTTTTTCCAACAAAAAAATCTTTCCTAACAAATAGTGTCGCCACATTTTCAGAGGATGGACAATAACAGTAAATTCAAGATCATGCAAAGCATAGTTTTCTTCATGATATTTTAGATTCCTTGAACAAATTAAATTAATATAATGAAAAAGGCTAAAATATCATGAAGAAATCTAAAATATCATGAATCTAATATATCGATACCTATGAGAATATCATAGTATCGATGGATAATTGTACTAACCAAGACTTGTTATGTTTTACTTTGTCCAATATGGAGTTCTATACAATCATAGGAGAAACATAGATTAAACATTCACCATGGTCAATTACAATAGGGACAAAATTTTGATTTATCTTACCTTCAATTTCTACCATGGGAGACTGATGGCGAGCCTGTCTATTTTTCAAGGCCACATTAATATTGTGATTTCATCTTTCCATATCATTAACTGATACTGTCTACTGAACATTATGCACTACCGGATTTCTATTCTTATTCAAAGGACAATCTCTATACATTTGAGGTTCTCTGCAACCCCAACATTGTAATGGTGGTTTGGCTGGTTTGTTCAATGAATCAGATAGTTTACTCTGATTTTGAACTAATACACTTTGTTGTTGTCCACTAAACCTATTGTATCTGATTGGTGCACTATGGGATGTATGGCATGGGTATTTAAATTGTTTCTTTATGGGATCAAACTTGTTGTTTCTATTCTTATCTTGTAATGTTTTTGTATTTTTCAGACATTTTTTAAAACTTTGTATAACAAAATTTAGAAAGTCTTATTACCGCATCCATTGTTTTAGTGTTAAGGAACTAAATTTGATCCTTATATTATTGAGGAAAGCAACTCATAAACCATTGTACCTTGGCTTCTGATTCTCTAAGGTAATGAATGTACCTCATCAAATTAAAAAATTTGGTAAAAAAATCTTCAATAGTCATTTGTCCTAGATTAAGGTCATGAAACACCTTAACCTTTTCATAGAAACACATTTTAGTTGATTACTCGTGTTTAAAATGTTCATTAAATACTTTCCAAGTGAGTTCGTTGTTTCTAATTTTGTATATTTTTTTGTTTCTTTCCACAAAATTGCATCTTTCCCATTCAACTTATATATTTCTACTCTATCCCTTAAGTTCCCAAAATAATTATAAATTTGGAAATATTTTCCCATGTTTAGGAGCCGAGCTTCTGCTCCTTCTTTTGTTTCCCCGTCAAAATTGGGTGGCCTGATTTTTTTAAATTCATCGGTCAATTCAAATATGTGCCATTTATTTTTCTTATTTTTAGGTGATCTCTTTTGTAAGGTGTTGTCTTTAGAATTGTTTTTACTATTTTCCTCAATCGTTGATGTTATTTTATCGCTAAACGTTAGATGTTCTCTTATATTATGAGATTCATCATTAGATACTTCCTTCTTGGAATTACTAGAATTTTTTCCTACATTCTTATTATGTTTCAACTCATTCATGTTTTTAAGAAAGATTTCATTTAATTCCTCTAGTAGTGCCCCAGTTATATTATGAATTGTAATCATGTTTATTACTTGTTTTTAGTAATTTTTCATTTTCATTGTAAGATCCCTTGGTAGTGCCCCAGTTATATTATGAATTGTAATCATGTTTATGAATTGTAACAATGTTTTGTAGGGTGGTGAGCCGAGTATTGATAAGTTGGTGGGATTATGTGTTTATTAGGCCAGAGAGGCTAAGTGTTAAGTCCGAGAGCCTAATTTTGTATATGTAATTATGCAGATCATTAATATAATATATAAACATCGTTGTGTGCCCACCGACCATGAAGAAAGAGTGATGGGGGACTAAGCTTTCACAGAATGGGTAAGGGAAAGGGGGCTGAAAGGTTGGGAAGAGGGGCCAAGCTTAGGGCTTAAGTACTTGGGAATAATAATTTATTATTATTCCAAAAGTGGTCTGAAAGGTATATTTTTTATCCTAAGTTCCTGGAAATGGGAATGCATACTTGATGGAGTGCATGTAGTTTCATGGGAGACATGTGTCGGCCGATGAACATGCAAGTTAACCAAAGAATTGAGTTGTGATGGGGGTTCGTCCTCCATTCTTTAGTCCGCTATCTAAACCATGTTGGCTTTGCGTCTGATATTTGCATGCATACCTCGCGTAGCTCTGAAACCCGAAATTGTGAGACCTCTGTGATCAACCGGTGTATTCCCATGAATTTCATCTGGTCTCTGTGTTTTGCCTCCATCATCAACCTCTGCATAATCTCCTCATCACGCACCCTAAAAACCAGTTGCAAACCCGTGGACTGAGTTTTGTCTCCTGTGTGTCCTATGAACCCAATTTATCCACACTGCAAATTCGAGTTTGTGCCTAACTATTTGGGTTGTTGTCTACTGTGAAACTTGAGCATACTGTAATTTTCTATGTCATGTATGTTATAACTGTTGGTTGTTGTGGCCACACAGTCCCTTGGATGAGTGTGATTGCTGCTGTCATTCCTTCCTTGTCGAGCCTTACTATTGTCTTCCTTATGTTGGAATGGAGATGAAGAAGCAGGTTGTTAGGCCTATGTGCAACACTCTCTCCAGGTGAGGGAGGTGGTTGTGATTGAAGAGGTAGGTTGTCAGGCCTATGAGAAACTCTCTCCAAATGAGATAGTGCATGGAGGAAGTGAGAACTTCTGGAAGGGGTCTTGTAGCTGCCATAGAGCTTGGAGAATTATGTTCTGGTCTATTGCTAAAGCCCAAGGCAAGGGAAGTTTAGTAGCCGAAGGACTGTCCTGGTGACAGTGAAGGTGTATACTCGTCGGGTGGGACAGGCATGTGGGGAATGAGATTCTGTGAGAAATGGGGATAAGTGGCTCCTGGGAGAGAATCCATCCTCATAAATTGTTTGTCTTCTTGTTGACCTTGCCTAGCCTAGGATTCCCTTGCCCAGTGGAGCTTAGTCCCAGCTCGGGGGTGACCTACTGCTGAGAGTGATGAACAATGCAGTCTATGGATGGGAGGTTCATGGAAGATCTGCACACAGTTGGTGTTGTTATTCCAGTTGAAAGATAAGTATAATTTATCTTCTTAATTTTATATTATGCATAATTATGGAATGTTATCATGTGTTTTGCTGCATGTATGAACTGTTGTTAATTCTATTTAAATATGAATGGTAACAATAACTCTATGTTAAAATGTGTTAATTTGATTTAATGCATATTATATTTATATGTGAATATTCCGCAATAGCGGCATTGCTCAGTCTCTATGGAGGGTCGGGGATGCTATAGTTTGGTATCGTACCTAAGTCAGAGTAGAGTAGTGGCATTGCCCAGGCCTATTGATGGCTGAGGACGTTACAATATGGTATCAGAGCCCAAGGTTTCAACGTTGAGCCTGGATGGGTTGGATAAGTGGTCTTTGGACCCAAGGTTTCGAGTGGAAATGGTGTTTGGATGGAACCAATTTTGAACATTAGAATGTTTCTAAGTACCAAGGGGTTACTTGTCCATGTTACAAAGCTCAGGAGGAGTAGCGCGAGAGGATGAACAATGAACCATGGATGGGAGGTTCATGGAAGATCTACACCCAGTTGGTGTTGTTATTCCACTTGAAAGATAAGTATAATTTATCTTCTTAATTTTATGTTATGCATAATTATGGAATGTTATCATGTGTTCCGCTCCATGTATGAACTGTTGTTAATTCTATTTAAATATGAATGGTAACAATAACTTTATGTTAAAATGTGTTAATTTGATTTAATGCATATTATATTTATATGTGAATATTCTACAGTAGTGGCATTGCCCAGCCTCTGGAGGGCCGGGGATGCCAGGCTCTGGTATCGTACCTAAGTCAGAGTAGAGTAGTGGCATTGCCCAGGCCTATTGATGGCTGAGGACGTTACAATATGGTAATCGGTTTTGCTCTAACGCTGAGCTCGGATGGGTTGGATAAGTGGTCTTGGACCGTGCCTTCGAGTGGAAATGGTGTTTGGATGGAACCAATTTTGAACATTAGAATGTTTCTGAGTGCCAAAAGGTTACTTGATCGTGTTACGAAGCTCGTGAGGAGAAGCGAGAATAAAACTACAATCGGGCGCGGTATTTAATATAGAGAGAGAGCGCCAACACTGGACTCTTGGAGCCATATAGACTGCTCAGATGGAGAGAGGAAAAACCTTTACCATCGCTAGATCCTAAGAAGGTGTAGGAAGGCTATCCAGAAGCCTTCTGAAAGTTTGGCAACCGAGTAATTGAACGAGTTGAGGCACAATTCTTCAAGGAGATATACATTGTAGATCGTATGAAAAGAGCCTGATCATTAGATCTGTGTCTAGGAATACTAAGGAGAATCACTTCGAAGGATTTCAAATGTGGAGCGTGACAAACCGGGTCTGGCGCATGAATCACAATCTTCCATTAAGCGAAGGACACACGCCAAGGGATCGTAATTTTGGGTGGAAGTACCGCGAAGAGGCAAGTGTTGAGTTTGAACTCCGGTTCAAACTTCTGAAGCCTCCAAAGTTTAGAAGTGAAAGGGTAGACATGGTGGGGTTGGATGATGTCATTCGTGATGTAGATATTTAGATCGCACTAAATGCCATCACCTTAGCTAGTGATGACTGCATCTATGTGGGCTCGTGAGGATAGAGAAGCCAAAAACTGTGAATTCGAGATTGAAAGGGAAGCAAGTGGGAAAGATTCTGAAATCCAAAGTCTCAATGCTACGGAGTCCCGAAGTACTAGAAATCAGACACTTGAGGTTCTGTAATGAAGTGTTAGTCATTGGATGTTTGGTAGACATGGATTGTTGATCCAATCTACTTCAAGGATTTTAACTTGAACTCCAGAGAGATCATTGTTTCGCTTTGAAATATTCTGAAGCCAAAGGCTGAAGGCCCGAGTGAGAGATTATTGATCTAGCACTTGGTCAGCGACCCATGTTTGGCGGGTTGGGGACTAAGAGCGCAATAGTGCCAGAAATCTTAGCAGAGCAGATATCTGAAAGAAGATATCTGTGGGGATTCTTGATTGGATGAGAATCATAGAGAATGAAAACTAAAACGCTTTTGAATTAGATTTGTTTATGAATACTATGGAATTTGTTATGGAATAATGGATTTAAAAATTTTGGTTGTGTGCACATTGTGTTTTGATAAGTTCAACCAGTGCCAGAGTCGAATGGAATTGCCACCGAAAGTGCAAAAGAAATGGAAGGAGTACAGACTGCTTCTAGTTCCAAATATGAAGAAAAAGGAATGGATGCTCATTTGGGAGCTAAAGGGTCAAAATCAAATGGGAAATGGAGAAGAGATAGATAAGGAAGGGCATAAGGATGAAATCATTGAAAGATTGCAAAGATGCAAACTCAACGGTAGAAGATAATGAAAAGCTTCCAAGGAAAGATAAGTGAATAGCAGGGAGAATTCAAGTTAAAGTTGATGAAGAGTCCGAGAGAATAGAAAAATAATTTGGACAAGGAGAGAGACTTGAGAAAAAGAGGGAGTCACCAGAACTCCCCGAAGAAAAAGAAGATCGAGAAGCCTTTAGTAGGCGCAGATTGCTAATTCCCCAAACACTCCAATAAGGAGGCACGTAGAATTTCAAGCCCATCTCCTACCGTAAAGCATTGGATATCTGGAGTGGATGAACTCAAGGGAGAAATGAATAAGATTAGGCCTCATATCGCTTGATGAGAACATAAGAAGGAGGAAGATGTTAAGACTTCGGTTGCTTGTCATGAAGAAATATTTCCAACTACAACACTATTCCTCTCATGGCGAAGAATTGCAATGTATCAACCTAAGGGAAAAGCAGCATGTGGTGGGATCAACTTGTGTAGGGAATAAAATTAGAGAGAAATATATCAATTTGAAAGAATTCAATAGGTATTTCGGGAAGAAATACCAGACTAAAAGATATTATGACAGAAAAAAATGAAAGAGTTCCTTGAACTTTCAAGCTCGGGCTAAGCAAGAACCAACAAGCAAACATGAAAAAGTATTGTTTAGTGAAGATGGCTACAAGAACCAAGAGAAAATCCACTGAGTTAGTTAAGTCATGTACAGTGGACATGAAAGGACCTATAATAAAGGCCTTAGTTGAACATTTTCCTTTCCTTTAGGGTTCTTTATGACTATCTAATTGGGATGGACCGGTTGGAACAGCACCATACCATCTTGATCGTAACAAGGCATTCACTTGATTGGACGAGGAAGGAAATTAGAAAAAACAAATTCAAGGAATTCCCGAGTTGTTGCTTACTGCTGAAATATCATCAATGCAACCGCAGCGCTAAAAGGTCAGCCAATTATTTTCATCCCATGGAGGAGCATCTATGATGAGGTCTCAAAGATTGAGAGATCATGTGAAATGAAGGAATTTGATGTATTTCACGAGGCACCAAATAATTCAAAAAGAGATATTGACTTATAAACTTGATGCCTAGAGGCACTCCAGTTGTCAAATCTCCTTACATAATGAGTATGCCGGAGCTGAAAGAACTGCAAGTGCAACTTGAAGAGCTCAAGAAGGGTACATATACTCAAGTGTCAACTGGTTGCCCCGGTTCTGTCTGCGAAGAAGAAGGATGTGGGACACTGAGATTGTGCACGATTTAAGACAACCGGAACAAAGTAAGAGTAAAGAACAAATATCCTCCTCGGCCGAGGATTGATGACCCTTCGATCAATTGAAGGATGCAAAGATATTTAAAAAAATAGACTTGACATATGGATAACATCAGGTAAGAATCAAAGAATAAGACATCAACAAGACCACCTTTAGAACAAGCTACGGTCACTATGAATTTACAGAGGTGTCGGCTTGAATGTCGAACGCGACTCGCCATCTTTATCCTACCGATGAATGGTGTATCTCGGACCATATAGACAAGTTTGTCATATTATTTTTGGATGACATCTTGGTGTATTCCAATTCAGAGGAAGAGCATGAGAAACATCTTAGGATGGTGTTTCCGTGTGATAAGAGGGATCACCAATTGTATGCTAAGTTTAGAAAGTGCTTGTTTTATCAAAGCAAGCAGATCCATTACTTGGGCATATTATTTTAGTAGATGGCTAGTTGTAGATCTCGAGAAGATTGAGGCCATCAGAGAATGGTTTGTGCCAAAGAATGTGATGAAATTCATATCCTTTATGTGTATAGTTGGTTATTACAGAAGTTTCATCGCAGAGTTCTCGAGGTTAGCTTACCACTATCACTTCTTTGCAAAGGAAAGAGAAGAAATTTCAAGGATAGAGTGGAAATCGCTAGAGAAGCTTCCAATGATTGGAATAAATTGTTCACCAAAGGCTCCCCACATCGGTGGATTGCAGACCCAAATGAAGACTTTTTAGTGTGTATCGATGCATGCAAAGAAGGACTGAGGAGTCCTCGCAATCAATTCACAGAATTTGTTTTGAATCCCTTTAAAGTTGAAAGAGCATGAAAGGAACTATGCAACTCATGATCCGAGTTGAAATCCATAGTACATGTTCTAAATAAATGGAGTGGATTTCACTTCCATGGAAGGAGGTTCAACTGAGGATAGAATTATAATGACCGAATTTTTTTTTTCAACCAACCTTGAATGCTAGGCGAGTAGATGGTGGGAGTTTCTTTGTGATTACGATGTTGATATAAAACATACAAAGGAAAAGAGAACAAGTGGTTGGCCGTGACTCGAGAGTGCATGAATGCACCAAATTGATATTAAAAAGTCATATTTTGGAGGCTTAAACGATTTGGCAAGATGTGGATCAGTATGAAAAGCTACAACAAGGTGATGCTACGTAGCGTAACAAGGTAAATTGGAAACTGATGGAACAATTTCCAGACAAGAAAACAAATTATGTACCTAATGTCTAGGAATTGAAACTTATGATTTTGAATGAAACATAATGCAAGTCTTATGTTGGGAACCCTAGATATCATAAAATTGTGCTAGCAGTCAAGAGCCATTACTACGCATAAAGAAACAGATTGTTAACTACATCACCGCATGCACGGAAAATCGGTTAAAGCTTGAGCATGTATTAATTCCAAATAGTGGTTGTTGAAATCCTTTCTTTACCCATCCCCTCGAGTGGAAGTGGGAACTGGTGATACCGATTTCATCACTGATACTTCCCGGCAATGCATAAGTAGCATGATTCAAATCATGGTGGTGGGTGGACAAGCTTAATAAACATACCCATTTTATTCCACTAAAGACTAATCACAAGGAAGCTAATGTTACTCATATTTTTATGAGGGAAATAACATAATTGCACGGTATTCCCAAGAAAACTGTGTCTGACAGAGACCCACCACCTCAAATTTCTTGAATATAAAGAACTAAAGGGATTCAGAATCTAATCTAAACTTCAACATTGCTTATCATCTCGAGTCTGATGGATATACATAGAGGGTGAATAGAGTAATAGAAGACATGTTAAGGGTGTATGTGATGGACAAAACCATCTAAATGGGAAGCATCACACTTGGTAGAATTCACCTACAACAATTTCTGCAGCCGAAGCATCATTGAAAGATGATCTATTTGAAGCTAATCTTTATGGTGCTGAAAGGAAATACTCCGCATTAGGTATAATTCAGCTGATAGAGCAATAGTTGAGCCAAATTTGCTCAAGGAAATTGAAGAAGAAATGTTGAAGATTGCTTAATTCTAACAGCCTACCCAAAGACGTAAAGAAAAGTTATACCGATAAAAATAGAACCCACATAGATTTTAAAGTGAGCCACTCATGTTTTCCTGAAACTAAATCCAATAGAAGTTCCCTCAAGCTGGGAAGTTATTCCAAGTTGGTAACCAGATTTTGTGGGGCATTTGAAATCCTAGAAAGGATTGGATCAGCTTCATACATGCTTGCATTGTCTCCCCATCCCGTATCGCATAATGTGTTTCATGTTTGATTTCTTAAGAAATATATATACTTGATTCTAATCATGCTATTGATTGGAATGTGATTCAGTGGAGCAATAGTGCCCTATGCACTTTGTGCATATTGGACCTAAAAGAAAAACATCTCTCGAATCGAAGTCATAGGGATTATGGGATAAACTGTTGGACCCGGTGCATGGTCCCCGCCAGATGCAACATGGGAGCATGAGGATGCTACGCGAGTAGAATACCCTCGCATCTTCTTTTAATATTTTGAAATTCTTGCTAATGTTGTGTAAATATTTGCACCGAGGATAACAGAAAAATAAGGGGAGGGAACTATAATATCCCCTCGTAATGCCCTAGTTATATTATGAATAATAATCATAATATGAATTGTAACCATGTTCTTTGTGGTATTCTGCGAGCCGAAAGTATCTATAAGTTGGTGTGATTATGTGTTTATTAGGCCGATGAACCTAAGTGTTAAGGCTAAGAGCCTAATTTTGTATATGTAATTATAAAGACTCATTAATATAATATATAAACATTGTTGTGTGTCGCACTAACCAGAAGAAAGAGTGATGGGGGACCAAGCTTCCCATACACAGGTAAGGGCAACAGTTATTGGGAAGAGGGCTAGGATTAGGGTTTATCCTGAGAATAATAATTCTATTATTATTCCAAAGTGTTTTGAAAGGTATATTTTATATCCTAAGTTCCTCAAAAGGGAACGATATTTGAGGGATTGCATACCATACGCATAATCGCCTGTGCACATGCAATTTAACCTAAGAATTGAGTCGTGATGGGGTTCATCCTCCATTCTTTTGTCTGTTGTCTGAACTGTGTTGGCTTTGCATCTGATATCTACATGCATACCTCATGCAGCTCTAAACCCAAATCCTGTGAGACTCCCATGATCATCGCTGCATTCCCTCGTGAGTTCTCACTTTTGTGTTTGGCTTCCATCATCAACTCTGCATAATTTCTTTGTCACGCACCCTGAAAACCACTGGAAAACCCGTGGACTAATCCTTGTCTCTTGTGTGTCCTGTGAACCTAATTTATTCATGCTACAAATTCAAGTTCGTGCCCAACCTTTTGGGTTATTGTCTTCTATGAAACCGGAGCATATCAGAAATTGTCTATGTCATGTGTTATAACTGTGGGTTGTTATGGCCAATGCAGTCCCTTGGATGAGTGTGATTGTTGTCATCATCCATTCCTTGCTGATCCTTATTGTTAACCTCATGGTGTCGAATGGAGTTGAATAAGCAGTTGTTAGTTTAGGTGCAACACTCTCTAGGTGAGAGAGGATTGTGGCTGAAGAGGTAGGTTGTCAAACCCATGAGAAACTCTCTCCAGGAGAGAGCGTTTTGAGGAAGTAGAGAACTCCTGGAAGAGGTCCTTTAGCTGCTACAGAGCTCGGAGAATTCTGGTGTGGTCTATTGTTGAAGCCTAAGGAAAGGGAGGTTTAATAGCCAAAGGACTATCTTGGTGACAACGAAGGTGTATACTCATGGGGTGAAACATGCATGTGGGGAACGAGATTCCGTGAGTAGTGGGCGTAAGTGGCTCTTAGGAGAAAATCCATCCTCATAAACTGTGGTGTCTTCCCTGCTAACCTTGCCTAGCCTAGACCATTTTCTCTCGCTGGAGCTTAGTCCCAGCCTCTGGGAGTGACCTACCTACTAGAGGATGAGAAACACGATAAGGACGGAAGGCCTGTGGGAAGGTATCCACGCAAGGAATTGTTATTCCAGTGGAAAGATAAGTATAATTTATCTCCTTAATTTTATGTTATTCATAATGATAGAATGTTATCATGTGTTCCGCCATATGTTTTACAAATTGTTAATTCTATTAAAGTCTGAATGGTAACAATAAATCTAGGTTAAAATGTGTTAATTTTATTTAATGCATATTTTATACGTATGAATATTGTACAGTAGTGGTATTGTCTAGTCTCCTCGTGGAGGTCGATGCTACATTTTGCATCAAAGAGCTAAGTCGTTGTTGAGTAGTGGCATCACTTCACACCCGCTGATGGATGTGTCTTAGATTACATTTGATACTCTACAATTCCTCCTTTATATTTCTCATGGTTTCAAGTAGCTCTAATGAATTATTTTGAGGTTGTTCATTGTTCAACTCTACATACATTTTAGTAGCCCAAATTCTAGTAAGCCTTTTGTTTCAAAGCTCCATTAGCTAAGGTGTCTCATGTTTTCTTTTATAAGTGAAAAGCATATTTTATGTTAAGATTCTTGCTTACATAATTATGCAATAATTGCTTTAATTATTAATGTAGCAGTTTAAATGGCTTGAGCCCATACGACCCTAGTGTTTGGAACCTCTGTGATACCATTTGTAACGTCATCTCAACTCACAATTTGTTTTTTAAATATGACATCATAAATCATTCTTTCACTATTTGTCATTAAGATTATTGATTGACACGCATACGAATAATACCACTCTTGATATTTTTTTGTTCATATGACAAGTAAAACTTCTTAAGTGACAACTCTGGTGGAAACGTCCACACACCCCAAGCTTGCTTATTATCCAATAATAAAGACATAGAGTTTCCAATTATCTATCTTTGTCGTATACCACATCAACACTTACACATGTATACTATTTGTTTTCCTATTAGATTGGTCACGATAGAATTAATGTACCCATTCGTCAATTAACATTGGTATCTTTAGCTATGGAAAACCCATAATTCACCTATTCTAAGTTTGATACCTTGTCTCAAGTGTAAGAACCCATATCTCTTTAATATAATGTTAGTTTTTGGTCCATCCTTGTCATAAATTTCTTGACAAAAAATTAATGAGAGAGCATATAGTTTTATATTTAATCCTTTGGTAACACGACACCAATGTACCAAGTATTACGTTCATTCATCCATCTCCAAACTATATGATCATAAGGGATGGCACATTGGACTTCATTGGTATGATAGAACAATAAATATATTTGTATGCCATGAATTCATGGCTACCTACCACTGTTATTTCATTATTTGAATGATGCAAACACCATGGGATGGTTGTGTTTAGGGGGATTTGCACCAACCCCACACTCTGCCACCTATATAATCAAGGAGGTGTATTAACTAAAAACTATGAATCACCTCTTGTTGGTGTTTGTGCCATTAACGGCCCGTACTTCGAATTCTCATAGTGTCAGGGTTGTAATGTGGGTTTCCTCAAATGCAGAGGCTTTTCCTGTTCTTCATTTTGATGTAGATTTCGATTGAAAGAACCCTACCATGAATATCACAGAGGTTCCTCACTCTGTTTATTTGTATGAAGCATTACTTCAGTTAGTAGTTTTCTCAACCTCTGTAACTTTCAAGGAACACACACATTCTTGTCCACGCGCTAAAGATGAGTTTTACGCTTAGGTACCCAACCTAAGAAACCCAGTGACAAGGTTTGGTGGCCACAAGGTTTACCCGTGACCCAACATTCTGAGGTGATTAAATCTTTTTCGTTTAGTCTTTACCGGAATTGGAACTTGCAACTTCTTTAAATTTTGGCTTGTAAATTTGTCATTTTTTTACCCTATGTGTTTCCTTGTTTACTTGCAGGAAAAACAAATACTACAGAGATGCTTTTTTCCAATCGCGCTTGAGTGGATATGTTGACCATTCAAGACCTTGGTTCTCGTTCCCATCATTTTTTGGGTAAGGTAAATTGTTTACCCTATTTTGTTCGTCTTTATAAGAACTCTTGTTTCTGTAATTACTCGGTCGTCTATAATCATTTTAATTTCTCTGTCTCCTGAATAAGGGAAATAGCTCTCGACTGAGACCAGAGTTATATGAATACTATTTTGTGACGTCTATGTTATCTTTAAACTTTAGCATGGGTACGTCCCTTAGATTGTATGCAGGTAAAACGCACCATCTAGCATTCTTTGTTTCAGTGAATAATTATTTTTCCATTAGACATCATTTAATTATCATTCCGTGTTTTGCTACAAGGGAAGGTCTTATTCAGTGACCAGGTGATGATATTTTCAGTGTCGATACGCTTACCCACGGCCTGGCCAACTCAAATTTTACATAATAGAATTCTAAAGGTAACTAAAGTATTGTTTTCGACTCAACTCATCCAACCATTTCATGGGTTCTTTGCAGTTTCTTGAAATTTTATTGCCACCAAACTGATTCACAGGGTCTCATTAGAGACTGTAAGTATTTTTATACAGACTTACTCTACCACTACCGACATGGATTTCTAGGGTTAAGTGTCAATTAAATTTGTAGAGGGATTCTAAATAATCCATTTCCATCGATTTGATAATACCTCTGTTGTGGGTTTATAAGTCGTGTGGATAAATTGATAGGAATCGTATTAATTCCCATGATTACCATGCACCAACATTGATTATATAGCTACATAATGGTATAAACATCACTCTTGGATTTGATAGAGTTTATTATCTTATTTATTTTTAATGCAAATCATTAAAAGAGTTTAAATTGTGGATACCTTTGTTGGCATATTGTTATTCTTTTATTTCCTATGTAGTAGGTAAACAAATTCTATTTATTCTACATAAAGTTTATATTAAATGTTTCTACAAAATCACAATGGAATATCTCTATCTTTGCTTTTTATCATAAGCAACCTTTAGCAGAGAAACATTTCATAAATAGGGTTTCATATTGTATTCATAAGATACTAATATCAGTTCATTGTTTTGTTAATATACATTTTTTTTTTTTGAAAAATCACTATTAAGTTGTTCTATGATTATTCCATGTTTCAACTTTCTTTGTAATTGTTAGCAATAATGAATTGACTCTGAAATATCTGTTTATTTCTATTTTCAAATCAAAAGTTTCAACAAAATATTACTGTAAAAATATAGAATAATATTCAACCAGAATATTCAACATTTGGTTAATAATTCTAACGAAATAAAATAATAAAAGTACACACACATATATAAATCCCCAAAGCTTTATTAGGAAAAACTTAGGAGAGAGTCCATCTCCTCCCAAACTTATACTAGAGTAGCTACAGTCTACTATCTTTGGTCACCCTTGAGCTGAATACTTTATTCCATAGAAAAAATGAAAATATCAAGAACCTTCTTGAGGTAATTTCCAAAACTTTTCTCTTTCTCAAAACCAGCAAGCCCTAACTCTGCACAAGTACTCGACAACGCCATGTTTACACCATACTTGTTTCTTCGCCATTGTTTTACCAAGTTGAGAAATAATAGCATGCCTATGTTTTTTTATTTCTTTTTACAATTATCCTTATCCCTAACTCTTGGGATTCTTGGCCTAACTATTTTCTATCTTGTTTCCTAACCTCCCACATTCTTGGGGGTAGGTTCACACTTGTCCTCATGGACAAAAATCAATTTTACCCTAGTGGTTTCTATCCTCTTTTCACTTTTCCCATGGAATAAAATATTTCTCTTTTTATAGTTGAGTTTTCTCATTAATTTATCCCAAGTAATTTTAAATAAAATAAAATTTAAAAATAAAATTTACATAAATGTTTTTCCCCATGAGTTACTTATGGTGATCAAAAATGTTAATCAATTTTTTTCCCAAAGTGATAATTCAATAATCACAACCACATAACTTTACTCAAATATTTAATTTATAGGGATGTTACAAAGTTTCTTGAAATCTTATTTATACTTCACAAGTGCCTTCCTTTAGGCACAATCTTGTAACTATTTTTTCACTTTTCCTTTTACTAGGGATAACCCATATTCTTGTTGCAACTACTTCACCCATAATTAGTAAAATCATAATTTCATTTTTACAACTACTTTATCCATAACTGACTTTTTGATGACTTTCTAGAGGCTTCTAGAATAATTGACTTTTTGTTGACCTTCTAGGGGTTTCTAGATTATTCTTGAGGGTCCTCCAACTTTACAATGCCATATCTTGTCATTTGTAAGGATCCATGTGATATACCACCTATCATCTGAAGCAACATGATGCATAAGATCCACGCATAAGATCCATCTTTGATAGTATTACTTTCAAGCACACTTACCTTTGTGTCTTTACTCCTCGATCAACTATGGGTTTCATGACCATACCTTCGGGGCTACCAAATGTTTCTACTCGACTTGCTTCAAGGGTTGAAGGGTTGAAATCAACGACAACCAACACAATCTTTTAACAACTTCAATTTAATTAATAAGCATTGTTGTGTATGATGCCTCAAAACACATAGCTTTGGATCTTATGGAATAGACCATCTAGTGAGTTCATAAGAATATAATGCACTAATATGTATATATTTAAATTAATTGTTTTTTTACAAATTTTCAATTAATCTTCTCAAACTAAAATATTTTTTATAATAATATTGTTTTATATTTTTGTTATTACAATTTGATATAATGATTGCATTAATGTATTATCCAACGAATTTCCCGAATGGGGTGCCACCTGGACAAAGTCCAAGGACACATGGAACTGAGCGGCCAGGGGAGTTATTAACCTCGGCTACCAACCTGCAAACATTAACTACCGCATGAATTACACCATGAGGAAAGTTACGGTAGTGTGCCTCGATAGTCAGGCCAAGTTAATGGCCGTGTGAGAAATCCAAACCAGGTGTATGAGGCCTAGGATGATTGTCAACTCGGCTCCAATGGCTAGGGGGGTTGTAAAATCGTGGGGGTGTGGTATTAAAGGAGCATTCACCCTCATTCATTCATCCATTCTCCCTTCACTCTAGTTAGTGCTATTCAACACTTCTGAGTGCTTCTGCAGTGTTGTCCTCTATGTATTTTTCTTGGTCTCTCTCACCACTTATCCTTGTAGTTATGTTGGCTCTGATTCTCTCTTCCTACCACACTCTCTCAGCCCCCACAAGTTTCTTATTTGCAATCTCACCAGTGCCTCCCTCCTATCGGCCTTCTCCCACTTTTCCAAACAAAATTTCACCGCCTCCCTACCCACAACCCAAATCCTCCACACTCTTCCGAGCATGCCCAGAGAAAGAGGAAAATACAAGATGGGTGTGTGATACTAAAACACCCTCTAAAGATGCAATGGACTCTCCCCCTCTGAACTGGCTCTCATTTCTCATTTTACTAGCCCATGACACATCAACCAGAGGTCGCCAGAGGCACGTCTATCCACCCCTCATATTCTCCATGGTGTCAGCCCAGTGAAGGAGGAATCATCACCTTTATGTGCACACATTACTCCATGCACCCCTCATTTGCTTCATGGCCTCAGCTTAGTTAAGGAGGAAGTGTCGCCTTCATGTGCGTGCACTCATGTGGCCACTAGTCTCTTGCCCCCCCCCAAAACTCAATCTTTGGGACCCCTATTACAGAGATGGTAGTTGGATGGTGGAGGAGGAAATCCCCCCGAGCTGGCAAGTGGAGGAAAACACAGCGACTTCCAACGAGGACACCATAGTGGTCGCCAGTGAGGAAAAGGAGGAGGAGGAGCCCCAACAATTTTCAAATCACCTCACGGAGGAGAACCTCCAACTTATCTTTGAAATTAGGTAGAAATAAGATGATCATATGCACTCTCAGCGTATCCTCAACCAAAGTATGGACATTATGTTTGACACACTAGCGGACACTCCTGCATGAACTTGATGCCCAACATGCAGCCAATGATTCACCTATGTCTACAACATCCATGGGAAACCAGGCTAGGCAATGGAGTGAATTACCCAGGTTAATTTTCTTATTGTGTTCATAGCAGTCTTGTTCATAGGTGGTCTTAGAGGACACCCAAATAACGTTCATACATTTTTGTTCACACAGTTAGGATGTATAATTTTATTAAAACAATTGTGTTCAAACAATTCTAGTTTACATGATGATGTGTCAAATTTGGAGTATCTAACAACCACCTATTTCAGTTTCCCTTATGTGGAAGAACAAGTGGCTCACACTTGACAATGTTTAGCTTATAGATGTTATTAATACAAGGATCTACTTTTATTTACAAAAAAAAAAGGAAGTGTTATCCAACAAATTGCACCTATGTTATTTGTAACATTGTAAAACATATTAATTATTTAGCAGCAAGACATTTAACAACATTAAACAATGCAATAAAATAAGAAACCCAATTTTTAATATATGAATAAGAGGTCAATTTCCATACAAAATGGGACAACATAAAAGTACACAATAATCAAATTGAAACCTATATGCAATTGTTACACTTATTGGTAACATGTTCTCATGCAATTTGAATAAGGACAATATGTTAATTACATTATACAAACTGCCTGATTTTTAGATACAAATATTCCAAAACATACAACGTGTAGTAACATAAATTATATTGATTGACATTAATCACTCGAGCTATTTCGCTTGAGTTGCATGCATATCTCATTTCTTCATCATTTGTATGAAATATTGTACTTTGGTTATTTAATCCAATGTTTTCTTGATCACTTGTTCTTTATGATCGACCTCTTTATCTCATATATACAAACATAGAAATAAAATGTAATAAATATGTAACAATCCTCCTTCTCAACCATATATTGTAAGAATGATGGTAAAAATTTAGTTAATTTTTCTTTTTTTTCTTTAAATTTATTTTTTAATCTAAAATCAAGATAGTGAAATAACAATATAAAATTACTATCTAACATTGATTTCGACAAAACAAATAATAATAATTTTAGTAGATGTACCATTATTCATGATATCAATTAGTCTAACTATTCGATACAACATCCCTCGTACTTCTATTAAAATTAAATATATAACTAACATTCAATACATGTGATTAAGCAATCTGGTAACATATTACCCATACGACATATCGTAATTAATTACTAAACATGGTTAACTTATATATATATAGGTGATTTATAATTTTATTTTTAATAATCAATTTAATAATATTTCTGTGAGTATGACATGAATTAAACAAGAGCAACTAAATGAAGTGATAGTCATAATAGATGAAGTAAATCAATTAACAATCCTTATCGAGTAGTGTCTTACAAGCAGCCTTAATTATCGCATGACGAAATATATATACCGTAAATTAACCCTAATAAAAAATTTATGCTTGATAATGATTTCCCTCTTAGCAATACACGTATTGACAAAATTTCTGTTATTCAACAAACTAGTTTACATCCATGAAATGTCAACTTAGTAACTAAGCTCTAAGATATGTCGAAACATCATTGTAAACTACATTTAGCATCTTAACTATGAGTAATGATTTCTTAGGACATAACGCTATTAATTCAAGTAATGTAATCATTACGCATAACATAAACTAAAGAAATTCATTTCAATATAGACAAGTTCCAATATAATGACTTAGAAATAACCAATTCAGTTTAATAATTGACAACTAAGTATTAAGATAAAACAATACTTTATTTATAAGTCGTCACTCATTAATATTAATTCTTATTTTTCAACCATAGTTTTTCATTGATCATTTAGGTGAGATGTATTATCTAATCCAGAGACATAACGTGAACAGTGTTTGTTATGGTTTAGATAGAACAGTGAGGATATAGATATTTACTCGAGTAGAAAAGATATACCTTGTATGGCGATAATTTAACATTTCACACTAAGGTTTCATGCTGAAACTCCTGATTAAAAAACTTTTACTGCGGAGAGAATTTAATGGAATTGATGACCGTTGGGATTAATTTAGCAACCAACCGATAATTTATTAGGGATGGGTGTTTATGCAATAAACTAAGGCTTCTACGACGAAATACTAGCCTGTTTGAAAATAGGAAACATTTACAACGTGTAATTTGGAATCTGTCAAGAACCTATTTGAGAAGACATTATAGAAAAATAAGAGAGGCACATGATCGCCTTCCCTTAAAATTGTGTCTATGCATGTGTGAAAGTCCTTGATAAGTAGAAAGAGGAAATCTGTGTTGAATTCCAGGGTTTTGGCATTTTTTTTTGTAA
>SNQJ01S0156716.1:10015-22255 GCA_010110895.2 Picea sitchensis
TCATCCAACACTACTTCGACTACTTGGTTGGTCAATCCATCAACAGACTGTCTCTGACGGTAAGTCGATTATTCAACTGATTGTCTAGTTGACCACCCGACCGACTATCTCCAGCTATTATTTGATTGATCGATTGATTGTCTCCAATAAAAGTGGGATGAACCATCATAACCTCAGGTTCCCACAATATTAGTTAAATCTAATGTTGATTCCATGGGATAAATGCATCATTTTTTTTCATGAGATCAAGTGATTTTAAATGGTTTCTCCTTTATTTTTGCAAAAAAGTTCAAAATATCACATTAGGAATGTTAAAATCGGGAAGTGATAATGTGTAAGGAAGGTTGTTAACCTCATAAGGGATAAAAGATAAGAAATCTAAATGTTATTTGATTTTAAATAAAGGCATCAAATATCCACATGTATTATTTTTAACAGGTGGGTTGTTTTTACTAAAGATTGATTTCATGACACATATGTATCAATATTCCTTGTACTCTCCCTCATACTTGGTTGTGATACCAAGAGTTTATATAAACCAAATCAACCATAGGAGATGAAATTTGGATTTCAAGTTAAATTTAATTGTCGTACATGCACATACCTACAAAAAGAACTTAAGTAGTTACCCTATGATTAGAATAGTCACTAATAGAAAGATTATAAAGTTGTGGAAGAAAATTGAACTCAGTAAAACCTTAAGCATATCATAGAAAGGTATATCCCCACCCATACATAGCTTATTACATCATTGCTAGATTAGGGTTCCTCATTTTTTTTTATATCAAAAATCTATCCACAATAAGAACAACCCGAGAAACTCACCTTGATCGATCAAAATCGATTGGATCAATATTAGCATGACATAGAAACCCAATACAATATACAATTGAGAGGGAAGGTGATAAGTAATTGTCCTTATTAGAATCCATGCCTCTCATTTAAACTCGTTATACCCTAGTTGGGTCAATGCAGTGGAGTTTTGGTTATCCCTGGTGGGCTTAGAGAAGACAAAGGTAGAGAGGGTAGTGAACGTTCCAACCAACATGGCTACGACTCAATATAGCCATGAGACTACCATCAATGGAGAAGAGAGAATAATAAAAATACGAGATTGAACCTGGGTCATGAGTGTGTTGCATGCAAACTAAGTGGAATTGGATGCACGAGCATCATCCATGCAAACTAAGTGGAGTCAAATGCATAACCTCTACATGCAATACAATACATGAAAATAACTTTTATTTCGATAACTTTTTTATTTAAAAATAATACTTTAATTACTACTTTTAATCATTTACCATTGGGAATTGTGTCAATGTTAGATTGCACATAAATCTTGTGCAAATTGACCACCAATGTGCCCCTTATTTCATAATGTTATTTATTGTTCATAAATCTTGTGCAAGCTAGCCACTAATGTGGCCCTTATTTCAGAACATTGTTTACTATCAAGACAACATGCATAACATGCAGTATTCCTTGCTTCAAAAGGTTGTAAACAACATGCAGTATTCCTTGCTTCAAAAGGTTGTAAACAACATGCAGTATTCCTTGTTTCAAAAGGTTGTTTACTATCAAGATAGTGTGAGATAGTCACAAAACCAACCAAAATTAATAACTCTAGAGGAGGGACTTTCTACTTTGCAGCCCATCTTGTTACCATGCAAACATTATTAACAGATCCTTAACTATAGAAAATATAAAAAAATATGCACTCTTCTTCTATTTTTTATGGGTTGTAACGATAAATTATTGTTACAAAAATAGGTAAATAAATATTAATAGGACAATGTAGTTCAACAAGTGTTTTTAATGCATACTTTACTCTGTGTAATTTACTTGAAAATCGATCTTCAAAATTGTTACTTTTCTCGAAAATATGGAAACATATTGGAGTTTGTGTTTAGATTATTTTCAGCCTGTGTTATGCATCTATGTGTGTCACAACATTGCATGAAATTAAATATAGAAGCAAATAAGAATTTAGATATGGCATATTCATAGTGTAATCATTGTTTATGCAGCGCAATGAAGAGGCATGGGTGAACCGTTTCATTATATATATATATATATATAAGAGAAGAAGAAGGAGGTATTTCCCCAATTTCTCACACTATAACTATTTGCATGTTTACTCATGAGAATGCTCAAGATATGAGCTTGCATAAGGGTTTGATTAAATATATATTTAACACGATAATTGAGGTAAAAAATATGATGTCTGCAACTTATTAAGAATCACTATGTAAGGAAAATTCCAAATAATCCATATGTTTGTTGAATAGAACAATTCAATCAAAATAGTTGATACGTACATACGTATCATTTACAAAAATTCTTCAAAGAATAAGACTAGGATAAAAATTCATTAATATATCATATATAGCTTATTAACGATCATCTCGATAAGAGCAAACATGTCTAAAAGTAGGATTTGGACCTGGGTGGGGAGGGTAACAAATTTTCCTCACAACCACTCTAGCTACACCTAATTGACATTATTTACAATTTTATCAATAAAACAAGAATAATTTTATAACATTGATACTTGGACAATGAATCATCTAAAATACATAATGCAAGGTTAAATTAAATTAATTTAGTATAATGATCATTGAACGTAGTCTTATTTCAAGCTCTCAGTATGGCCTCCACTATTACTCAATGGTGTATTCTCATTCAAGTAGTCCTTAGATATCCTTAAAGAAAAATTCAAGGAGGTCGTTCCTCCTTAGAATTCATGGAATTGTTTTTCAAATAATATATGCTTAGAGATACCATTCATTCACACAAAACATGGAAATATGAACATCCATATTTTGAGTGTTTCGAATTTAGATGGAAACTATTTTGGAAGGACAATTCCATAGGAGTTGTGATACTTGAAAGTAGCAATGACTATGAATGGAATAATAATAATTTTCAAGGAGAAGGGAGTACTTCATCATCCATTTTTCACTACGATGATCTCAAAGTGGATTGAAAAAATACTAAAGCTAAGGAATTTCATTTTGAGTTCCAAGGTGAAATTCCAAATGACATGATCAACCTACATTATCTTCAAATTGTAAACTTTTCTAACAATGGTTTGTTATGATCCATTCTAAGAAACCTTAGAAATTTGTACACAGTGTTAGGATATTTATACATAGGAGTCGACTAAGTTCAACTTTGTCTAATGTATCTTTAGGTAAGGTCTATTTATTTAGTGTGCTTTTGTAACTATCTAACTTGATGGTCATAATTATGTTCTAGACATAAAGTGATCTGACATTTCATCTTCTCCTTGATACTAATGACACTTGACCCATGCCTTAGCACCTAATTGGTCCACTATCTCTATTTAAAGATCATGGAAGGTCATTTTCTAATGATAAATTGTTGAGAAATGCTCATGTGAATTATTTGCATTTGAATTAATATGTTGCCTCAAGTGATCATATTGGATAGGGTTGTGCGCCATTTCTCTCTTTGGGGATTTTAATCATGTATACTTTGGTGTATTGGTCTTTGATCTATTTGTGTTAGGGGTTGCCTTAAGGTGTTCGGCCTATATGGATATATCTTGTTTCTCGAACATGGTATCAAAGCTCCTCTAAAGACCCAATGCTCCCATTGTTGATCAAGACCATAAACCCTTTTCATTGCATGCAACAAAGAACTTTTGGGTTCTAATATTTTTTAGCTTTATGGACCAAGTGAACTATTTCAATACATCCATAGAGTCATTTCTAGTTAAAAATAATTTTTGTTTCGATTTAAAAGGTTTTCGTTTACCTTGGATATGATCATTTATCTCATATCCAGAGGTATACAATTTCATTTTTAATTTTTTTCATATATCCCATTTATCATTTCGATTTTTCTATTTATATTTTCAATTTTCTTCCTTTCTAATATGTGTATGTTATTTGGCCTATGCCTTGTGTGATCTCATCAAATACACATCATAGAGGAAAGTGTTCTCTAATCTTCGTAGTCTCTTTGACCTATCCCTTGAGCCATCTCGGAAAATTAGAAACGAAGAAGAAAACTTTCATTTTCGGGATAGTCTGACCGAAACCCAACCTCGAATATATGAAGTTTCAAAGTAAAAAAATGGAAATTGACTTGTTTTTGTGTGAGGTGGAATTTCATTTTTTTTTTGCGAGCAAAAAAAGGGGTTTTTGAGGTAAGCACACACTTTGATGAGGCCATGAGTATTAAAGAAAAAAAACTTTCTACTTTCTAACAATTGATATATCTTTCATAATACATCACTTAGAAATTATTTTATAGAAATAGAGGTCTTGAGTTCATGCCTTTCTTTTATTAAGTTTTTTTTTTTGTAAAAGGGCATGCAACTTCAGGTACAAAATATCTTTATCGTAAAGTACATCTTATTTAAATTGTAAAAGGGACTCACTCAAAAAGTAACAACATTATTCTTTTTAAGATGTTTTTGCACGCAACTTTAAGTAACAAAGTAGCTTTATTGTAATAGTGATTCTCACTTGTTTTGAAAAAGTGGTCACTTAAATTATAAAAGTAGCTTATTTGTAAAAGTGGGCATATAGGAAAAATTTAGACAAGAAGGGAAATTTCTTTTAACTCAACAACCTCATCATGCACCCATCACCATGTGGGCCAATCTCCACCTACTACATGGTACCTTAGTTAAAATTTTGATTATTTATGCATTTCCTTTAGTCGGTGTAACTTTATCATATGGAGTTGTCATTTTTTAAATATGGTTTTTTTTTTAGCTCTTTCCATTTGAACAATGAATTTATTCTTTTAAATCCATCTTACATACATAATGTAATATGGCCAGTCCAAGTGAGATCATGCTTACCAATTCAAACTATTTTTCATGGAAATATCTTATGGAGGATTTATTACGAAATAGGGGAATTTACATGGTTAGCTTGGGAATAGAAATCACCCCTCTTCAACCATTAAAGAGATCCAAATTGGAAAATAAAAATGAAAAAGCACATGGATTAATAGTAATGTCAATCTCCAATTATTTACAATTTTACCTTCAAGGAATTCAAACCCCAGATGCATCTTGGAAAAAAATAGAAACTATGTTTGGTAAACGCAATGAGATTTGAGCCCACTAACTCAAAAATCAATTAATTTCTTTGAATCCTAGTGATGTCCCTTACATTGAGGTGTGTTTTTCTAATAAAAAAACACTTAGACTTTTACTTCCAAGATGTAAGATAAACAAGGATGACCAACTCATATATGATATTCTTGTTAATCTTGGAAATTTCTATTATGTTTTTGTATCTACTTTTCACCCTAGTAGAGAATAACTTATTTTTCAAGGGGCTACTTACAAAATGCACTCCTTTAAAGTTTTTTGTGATTCTCCCATCACATAGAAAGATAATCTCTTGTACCTTGAATTAATAATCACTACATGTACATCTAAAAAATACTTAATATCACAATAGAAGCAAGGCTCCAAGCATCCAAAGAAGCAATATCTTCACAACAACAACAACAAAACAGGGTTCCCAAATCCTATTATCCAATGGTGATAAAGGAAAAAATATAAGAAGACTGAAAGAGATTGAATTTTTTGTGGACTAAATGGCCATATGGAGTCTAACTATTTCAAGAAGATGGAAGCCTTAGAAGCAGAAATGAAGAATAACAACATCAATCTTAATCCTCCTTCAAAATTTTATTCTCATGGGCATGCACTTTATGCTTCTAGTCTTTTTTCATGCAACATCTTCTTCTTCTTAGAATGAATGACTTATTGATTCTAGATCATTTTATTATATGGATAAGGATAAAACCATATTATTTTCTCTTGATGAATGTAACAAAAAACAAATATTTGTTGGTGATGATAGATATCTTGGTGTTGTAGGGTATAAAACAATTCATCTAGATGATGGCCATTTTGTTAGGGTCTGAATCCCTCAAGTAGATAGAATAATATGTTTTTATATGTAATAAAGGTTGTCAATAGTAAATAAGGCTTGTGTAACAATGTGAACACGTCTAATGTAATAAGACTTACTAGAAGGTTCTACCTCTAGAAACTTCTTCCTCTGGAATGTTCTCAAGAAGATAGAAATAGCATATATATATATATATATATATATATATATATATAGGGGTAGAAAGTATGGAAAATCTTGTCTTGTGAAATCATTTGTGCTTGAGATCTACTCTGATAGAGGTTTCCCCCTCGAAGAGGAAAGTGAACTTTGCTCTCAAGATAATAAAGGTATCATCATTTGGATCTATATTGTCGTTGTGATTATTGTTTTGTCTCTTTCTGTTAACTATTTTGGTAATATTTATGTTATTGCTCTACATATTTCCTTCTAGTACCTTACAAGTGGTATCAAATCTCTTTCCTTGATGGATTTTTTGGAAAAACAAAATAGGCTAGAGACATGTTCTAGCATCTATAAAGAAACATAGTGATTTTTTATCAACGGGTAAAACTATAGTTGGGGAATAATACACGTATGAGCTACACATGGTTTCACCTTGTTGGAAACCCTTGTAACCCATGTTGGTACCCCTTCAAGCAGTACCGTATCAGAAAACACTTGAACCTAGAATTTCACTCCCTTGTACCCTTGGGTATCTCGGGATTCCTTTATATATCCTTAAACCAACCAAAGATTCTCCATTTGATCGCTTGATTTTTATAATTACACCAAGAACAACACTTGGGAAGACTACTCTTGTGTACTAGGGTAATCGGGTAGTACATATAACGGTACAGTTAATCCTCCTTAGTTAGAGCCATGAGATATTCAGTCGAGTACTAATATTGGACCTCGCAAGTATATTAGAGAGTTATATCATAGGGAAATCCCTTGTCCTTAGGAACCCTAAAAACCCTATTTTTTTCTACTGAAACAGAATCAAATAGAAAAAGAGTTTATAATTTTCACATCCAATGTGCACAACCCTGCTTCTTGCATCCAGGCTAGGAAATTCCTACACAATATTCACTATTAATAATTTGGGCATTCTTTCACTGCAATTGTAATCAAACCAGAGTATAACTCTACAATAATTGTCAATTGGGTTTATCCCAAGTGCTTTGTGTTGAGGGGTGTTT
Source organism: Picea sitchensis (assembly GCA_010110895.2). NCBI lineage: Eukaryota > Viridiplantae > Streptophyta > Pinopsida > Pinales > Pinaceae > Picea > Picea sitchensis. The sequence continues at coordinate 17,103 of SNQJ01S0156716.1, forward strand.
TCCCCCCCACCCAGGCTCAATTCCCGCAAGTGACATGTTGAGCTCTTAAATGAGAAAGCTATCAAAAAAGCCACGGCTTTCTACCAAATATATTTTACCCCGGGTACCATCCTCAAAATAAGGGGAAGTGCTCGGTGGGTTTCCCCAGTCTCTATTCCAAAGTATTAACAAAAACAAAACAAAAAAACAAAACAAAACTCTGCAAGAGAAAAAAACAAGGTATAGTGGTGCCACCAGAACCCTTATTTGGGACCTATCCCATTGGATTCATCTATTTTCACTGATCGTAGTCGTACCCCTCTCTCAAGAGCCTTTTTTTCTATTGATCCACCAACCCTCTTTGGCACCCTTATTTGGGACCTATCCCACTGGATCCTCTTCACATTGATCGCATTGGTACCCCTCTCTCATAATCCTTTTTTTTCTATGGAGACACGCACCCTTCTCTAGAACCGTTATTTGGGATCCCTCTCACTAGATTCCTTTTTTCTAATCCCTTTTGTATATATTCACCAACCCTATTCTTTCCTTCTTATCTCCAAGATGGCCAACACCCACAAACAATACGTTGACAATCGCATCATTGCCTTAAACAAGTCCATGAACAACCTCGACAATGCAATAAAAATGGACACTTCACAAATTGCTATCATAAATTACCGACTCACTAAATTGGGTGACCTCTATGACCAGATGAACTCCCTAACTACATGGTTTCATCAATCCAAGGGTCCTCTCTCCTCTGAAAAACCTTCACACCAATATGGAGTTGACTCATCTGATTCCATGGCTTTTCATTCTAACCCTCTTACTTGTGACCTGCATCTTCCTAAATTTGAGGTGAATAAATTTGATGTCTTGGACCCCACAAGATGGATCACTCAAATGGAAAATTATTTCTCATTACATGGAACCATTGATGACTTGATCAAAATTCATGTTGATGTCCTTATTTTGATCCAGAATGTTGGAAATGGTGGAAGTGGAATAAAAATTCACACAAAGGGTATATTGATTGGACCCAATTTCTTGCATACCTTTATGAACACTTTGATACAGACACTCATCCTTTGGGTTATTTGACCAAGATTAAAAGGTTTGTTTCATTTGAAGACTACATCACTACTTTTGATCAATTGGATTTTCGAACTGAAGGCATGTAGGACACCTTCTTTCATGAATTCTTTATTAGTGGTCTCTTTGATACAACTATGATGAAAAATATTTTCTGAGGCACAAATGTTAGGAGAAAAATATTTTTATGGCCAATTCTGAGGAAATTTCTAAAGATGAAGGTGTTGTTTCCCCTCCCAAAGAACTACCCCAAGTCGGTGATACCATCCCACCCTCTAATCTACCTGAGGTCGAACCTCTCATCTCTATGCATGCTCTCACTTGCCTCTCCTCTCCCCAAACCCAATTTCCTATATCAAGCATCAAAAATTCATTATCCTCATCGACAGTGGAAGCACCCATAATTTTATCCATCGTAAGATTTCTCAAAATACCCTTTTATATATCCATGTAGTCAATAAATTTCAAAACATGATTGTTAATGGTGGTTCCATGAAATGTGGGGATCGTTGTGAAAATTTCGCCTGCAAATTGGTGATTATAATTTGAAATCCGACATGTTTTCTACTGACATGGGTGGTTGCAACATTGTTTTGGGTGTTTAATGGTTATGCATGTTAGGCCCCATTACCATGGAATTCAAGAAAGTATACATGATCTTCTAACAGAATAGACATTGGTACAAGTTCCAAGGCATCATTTTTGGTTCCTCTGCGATCGACAATTCTCACCAAATGGAAACAACTTCTTAAAAAGGGTCATTCTGGAATTATTTTCATGTTCCATGTCATTCTAGAAGTTGAGATTCCCTTCATCACTTATCATCCTGACATGCATCGTATCCTCTCCAAACACCAATCCATTTTTTACAACCCCCAAGGAATCCCACCCTCCCATGGTCCCCATGATCATACCATTCCACTCATCCCTTGTAGTCTTCCTCCCAATGTTCGCCCTTATCAACACCCATTTGCTCAGAAAAAATAAATTGATAAAATTGTTCAAGAATTGTTAGTTGTTGGTGTCATCCTCCCTAGTACAATCCCTTATTCATCTCTGGTGTTCATAGTACTCAAGAAAGAAGGTACTTGGTGCATGTGCCCTAATTTTTGAGCCCTCAACATACTTACCATCAAAGAAAAATTTCCCATTCCCATCATTGATGACCTTTTGGATGAACTGAGTGGTGCTCCATTATTTACCAAACTTTATCTACATTTTGGCTACCACTAGATACATATGAAGTAGGTTGGCATTCCCAAGGTTACCTTCCATACTCATGAAGGCCATTGTGAGTTCTTGGTCATGCCCTTTGACCTGTGTATTAAACCTCCACTTTCCAAAACCTCATAAATCATGTCTTCCACCCCTTCCACTGTCAATTTTTATTGGTCTTCTTTGATGATATTCTCATTTATAGTAAAACTTGGCAAGCCCATATTTCCCATGTGAATCAAGTCTTACACTTACTTTCTCAGCATCTACTCTTTCTCAAATAGTTTAAATGTACCTTTGGCACCTATGAAATCAAATACCTAGGCCATATTGTTGGTAAGGATGGTGTATGTGTGGATCCTAAGAAAATCAAAGCTATGAAGGATTGACCCTGCCCTAAAACTCTTAAAAAATTACGATTTTTTCTTGGTTTGACTGTATATTGTAGAAATTTTGTCCGTAATTATGGAAAAATTGTATCCCCACTCACTTCCCTCCTTAATAATAATGCTTTCAGTTGGATTTAAGGCGATGATCAGTCTTTCCAAGATTTGAAAGAGACTATGTGTACCACTCCATTTCTGGAACTACCCAAATTCACAAACAATTTTGTTTTGGAGTGTGACGCCTCTGGAAAATGCATTGGGGAACTTCTCATGAAATAAGGAATACCATTGGCCTTCACTAGTAAACAACTTTCTGAGAGACACTTGGGAAAATCCACCTATGAAAATGAAATTTTGGTTATTTTCCATGTAGTGAATATATGGCATCCTTACTTGCTAGGGCAACGCTTCCATATTAAAATTGAGCATCGTAGCCTCAAGTATTTTTTGGAACAAAGGATTTCATCCCCTTAATAATAGAAGTGGTTAACAAAAATTTTCAACTATGATTATGATGTAATGTACCCAACCCTAAGTTGGATCATGTTACTGCTAAAATGACCCAATAAAAATTTCTGATACCAAATCTAAATGAGGAAATAACACACATAGCATGACATTCAAGCTGATGCAAAGGACCAAGCTAATTAAAAACACAAATAGAATTGCTTGCCTATGCATAGAAATAACTAAACAACATACAACAACATTCCACTACATAAATAGAGATTTTAATGGATATTTCTACTCACATCCAGAAATAGTAACCAAGATAACTCATAGTAAAATGCACAACAACTATATCAACATTTAATTGTGAATAAACACAGCAAAGAAAAACACTTATCTTAAGAAATATGCAACATGTTTTATAGGACGAGTGTTCCTCCAAAATATAGACTTTTTGTTCTGGTTCTCAAAAGAAAGTCACCCCTGAGCTGGGGCTATGAATCCACAAGAGATGGCGGTCTCTAAGGCTGGCTAATTACCCCTTATCAACAGTCATTTCCCATAGATAATTCCATTCCAAGAGCTCTCTTCCCCACAACCTGCACAACCCAAAGGATGGAATCCCCCTTCACTTCTCACAATACCTCGGGGATTTCCACTCCCCTCCAGGGCTTCCAACACAGGGTTGAGAGGAAAATATCTCAATCGGGACCTCAGGAATTCTACAACTGCAACATGAATTCGCCCAATAGTAAAATCCATGCTTCCCTTGATGAATTTCGAACAAAATGTTACTCACAGGCCCGCAACCTCTTTCTCCATAAAATTACTGCTCCAAACAGATACCAAACATTCCTACAACAACTTCCTTCAAGATTCATCACTCATAACTCTTTTGTTGTACAAAAAAATCAATATAAAAATTGTTTTCTATGTAAAAATGTGAATACATCCTTCTAGTCTCCTACACATATGCATTTCCCCTCTTTCTCTTACTTGATTGACTTACACTCTTCCCCAAGTTGATTGTACTCATCCCCCATGCTCTCAATAACTATGGGAAGTGACTCTCACACCCACCCTCTTACATGAATTCAATGATTGGGCTCCACAACACTCAACAGATAATGGAAAGGTTCATGGTAAGGATAATTTAGAAGAAATGGTTTGGGTTTAATAGACATGGGTAAACTCTCCTCCCCTTGGACCCCTTCCCTCTCTTGTGGAAACTAAGCCCCCAAATCTTCGTTTGTGTCCATCTACAATTGTTGATACATTTTATTCATTATATTCAATTTACATCTTTTACATATTACATCGCTTGGCCCTCGGCCATACATTACATTTACAATATACATCGCTATTTTGGGGTTTGAAAATGGGGATGTTACATATGAGATCATTTACAAGAAGGGAAAAGAGAATGTGGTTATTGATTCTCTTTCAAGTAAATATGAAGAAGAATGGTCCCTATTTTCACTCTCCTTCATTATAGCCGATTGGTTAAAGGAAATTCGCCAAGAATGGTTCCAATATCCCAAAAATTTGCGCATGATCCAACAATTGAAACAAGACCCCAATGCATCTTTTGGATACACTTGGAAAAATGAGGAGATTTTTTTTAAAGGATTCATGTATTTGAGCAAACAATACCACTTTAAATCCATTGTTCTCTCTGAACTTCATTCTTTTTCGACCACAGGGCAATGTATCTTTCACAAAACATATGAATATATCAAGTGTTCATTTTTCTAGGAATGCATGAAGTAGAGCATATGCACTTTTGTGATTGAATGTGATACTTTTCAATGCAACAAGGGAGAAACGATAAAAACTATATGTACACTACAACCTCTCCCTATTCCACCTATTATATGGATCGATATATCTATGGACTTCATTGTCATATTACCCAAATCTAGTAGTAAATTAGTCATCATGGTTGTGGTTGATCTCCTTTTCAAATATGCTCATTTATGTACCCTCCAACACCCATTTACAACTTCCATGGTGACTCATTTTTTATGG
>SNQJ01S0156717.1:0-22255 GCA_010110895.2 Picea sitchensis
ATCAGACCACCTCCACCAATGCCAGAAGATATTCACTTACCAAATCAAAGAAGTGTAAGAAAAATTCCACACTTCAACCATCTGACCCTGTACTTTTGTCTCTTTTAAATTGAGATAAAACTGATTTTAGTTCCATTTTAGTAACTGGCAAAAAGAGATCCCTTGCCTCATCCTCACTAATCCATCTTGTAAATAGACCTGCCACCTCAACCTGCTCAATTGTTGGAACATAATCACTGGTATTGAAGAAACTCTTGAAGTAATTTTCTTCCTCAACAACTATTGAGTTCTGACCTTTGTGAAGATGACCCATATCATCTTTGATCTCCCATAAATGTTTGTTGATTCTATAATGATTAGCGAACTGGTGAAAAAACTTGGTATTTTTGTCTCCACTTTGAACCCAAATTGCTCGGCTTTTGAGGCACCACTGGTCCTCCTGGGATTTAAGAAAATAGTTTTTTTCAGATTCGAGATTGATGAGAATTGACTCTACCTTTGGAAGGAGAGGACCATCTGAAATAAGCCTGAGATGTTTATTTATGTTTTCTTCCAGGGTCTCTAGAACTTTAACATCCCGGTCCTGCAAACCCTTTGCCCATATTTTTGTGAGAATTTTGAGATCCTTTAACTTCCATATAAACTTCCCCTGTCTGTCTCCTTCCTGTAGATAAATATGATCGGTCCAAAGTTTCAGTACCAAGTTTTTGTAGTCATTATCTGAGAGCCATTGAGAATTGAATTTAAAAGGGTACGCTTTTGGAAGAGTATTGTTCTCCAGTTGTAACAGACAGAAGAACATCCTCCAAAACTAGGAACCTCTCCAATCGCCTAACAATGAATTTTGTTCCTAAGCATCCATTATGCCAAGTTGGGACTAATTTGTCCGACTGAACATCGATACGTTTATTCGACAGAAAGAGTGCTCTGAAAAAACTTGCAAGTTGGCCAGAGATGGCAAAGCCTCCCCAAACCTCACCATGAGAAACTGTAAGATTTAAATCTCCCACAATCACAAGACTTTGCAAAGAAAGAAAACTGTTGTTAGAAAGAGTAGTCCAGAAAGCTTTGCATTCCAGGCAGGGACCATAAACGTTTAGAAAGTTGATCTTTCTTTTTGAAGAAGTAATAGAACCTGTCAACAAAATCCCGCCACTAGTGAGGAACGAAACCAAATTAAAAAGCTGGGGTCCCATGACACCATTAGACCAACCGAGGTTTCGATAGAGCTCACCGCACAAGTATCCTAGGTCGGACGAAATATAAGCAAGAAGAAACAGGCTTTTTGCTCCATAACCATAGTTTCCTGAAGGAAAATAATATTAGGACGAGTAGAATCCAAGACACGACGGAAAGAGGAAGATTTTAGGGAGCTTCCAGTCCCTCTGATATTTAGAGACAAAAGGATCATTACTTAGCTCTTTCTAGGGCCTTCACTTCTCTAAGTGCCCCACTGTCGGAAGTGGAAGGATCCTTGACTAAGGGATAGATAGCTGATGACAATAACTTCTTCCTTGTGCTATGGGTTTTGATAGGGGAATAATCTATTCCTAGTCCTCGTGACCAGGGATAGTCCTTGGAAATCTCTAGTTGGATGGATGACAAGGTACCAACCTCCCCAAAGAAGGTAGACGGGTTCATGAGGGAAGTCCTGAAATAGGTAGGTAAAGGGGCAGGGGGGTTACTATCATGAAGAAAGGGGATCAGAGAGTCTAAGACCGCGCTAAGTGAGGATTCACCCTCTTCTGATTCACGACAACCCGAAGGCAAAATCAGTTCACCTGGAGAGTGAGGGACCTCAAGTGAGACAGAGGGGGAGGGTGGATTACGAACAGGTAAGGTAAGGCCCGCCTGTCTAGAATGTTGCACTTCCAAGTCAGGTAAAATACTACGATCATAGGGCTTTAGACATACAACATCAACTAAATCCCCCAACGGAAAAGAGTCTATAACCGGAAAGGTGGAAGAATTCAAAGGTAGAGAAGCTGGAGTCCCCAAGCCCTCCCCCACAGGCAGTTCCACAGAAGAAAGTAGAAAATTCAGCAGTGGTGAAACATTTAGTTCTTCTTTTTCCAGTAAGGATAAAGAGTTATAGAGAACCGAGCAACAAAAGTGTAACTTACCAAAAATAGTAGCTTCCTGTTCCAACGAGGGTAATGGCTCTGGAAAAGGATAACAACAACCTGCCCAAATAGAGTTCACTTCCTCTTCATTATCCCCCAAATATTTGTGCAATGTTGTTCCTTCAGAGACTTCCTCTTCATCCCTTCCCAGACAGTTTTTTCTCAAATGACCAGTGCTATGAAACCAAATGCAACGGAAAGGGATTCTGAGATAGTCTAGTCTCTGGACTATTCTTTTTCCCCTCCATTCAATCTCTAAAAGTTCAGGTAAGCCTCCGTGGACATCCATCTCCACCAAGATTTTTCCAATTTTCCTGGTTGAAGCTGAGAGAATGGAATCACCCACCGTGATAAAGGTGCCTAAAGAGTTTCCAATCTCCTCCAAAGCCGCCACGTTCCAAAACTGAAGAGGTAGACCTGGGAGAAGGACCTAGAGGTGCCAGAATTGAAAGTATTTTGTCACGGGGTTGAAATCCAAATGCCACCGTTTGATCATAAGACTGCTTCCTCCTATCACCCACCTCTGGGCTAGAAGTAGAGCAGGTTCTTTGGGGGTTTTACAGATAAATCCCACCCAACCTTTTGTCAAAAAGATAACTTCTGGCACGTAAACTAACAACGACTTCAAGGTAAAATCCACCCATTCCAATAAGGATACCTTACAGAGGTATTTGTAGGACAATCTTCCAACTAAACCACAAAGCGCCAGGCTGCAGGTCTCATCAAGGCCAACATCAGACCCTAAAACCATTTTGTGTACAATCTTTTTCGCCCTCCACTGTCTACGACTTAAGTGAGGGTTCACGTCCTCCTTACTACCAACCTTCGACTAGTTTATCTGAAACCTCGTCTTGCTCTGTTCTTCTCGAGACAGGTCCGTTGAAGGACGCTCAACTGGCTTATTAAACTTCGAGGAGGTTGGTAAGAGGTCTGCGAAGGAAGGAGCAGGAACCGGGCTAATGAAAGAATGGGAAGGTGCAAAGGGAGGAAGTTTAACTAAGTGTGAAGTAAATGAGCCAGTACCATTGACTACAAAGTCCATCTTGTCATATAAACCTTCTTCCCTCCAAAGTTCTTCGTTAGCCACATTCATTAATGTGCTAACGTTTGCCTCTACACTTGGCAAAGACGTGGAGGCCATGGGTGTCCACCTGGCCTCCACTGAGCCCTAACCCCCAAACAAGTTAATGTGAAACAAACTGAGTACTGGAAAGACTGTTAATGAACAAAGCTCGAAATAAAGAAGGGTTTAAGGATCCGGCTCCACATGGAATCCATAAAAAAACACACCCCCGAGAAGTCATAGAAACCAGAACCCAAAAATAGAATAAAACAACAGGCCTACAACTAAGTATGGTAGTGGAAAAACGAAACTAAAAACTAGAGAAAAAAATTCTAAACCCTAAACCTTAGACAAAGAAGACAAAAAACTTTTCTCCAAGCCTCGAGAAGAAACCCCAGAGAAGGAGGCAAGTGGTAGCTACAGTCATCTGGAAGTTGTTTCACTTGACCCTCCTATCAACTTTTGACCAGAAAAGTCTTCTTGCAAGGTTTCTTCACCCTCCTCCCTCTTACTAACATGAAGAAAAGGTGTGTCTTAATTGCTTCTAGTTCACATTCCTGTATATCTCTTGCAAAAAAATTCAATGGGTTTTCTCCAATGAATTATCACTTTTTACATCCAAAGAAAATATGTGTCTTAATTGCTTCTAGTTCACGCTCTTGTATGTCACTAGTGCGATGAATAAATTCAGGCAGTGCCAAGACAATTTTTTTATATTCTCATTTCCACACCCGAAACCAAAAAAAAGCATAGTTAAATGATCAAACAGTTAAATGGTTTGTTAAAGTTTATTTAATAATGTTTATAATATTTATAAGTTTATTTTTTACTGTTTATATTATTATGTTGCTTTATTATAATAATATTATAATAAAGTTTATTATGTTATTTTAATAAAATAATAAAGTAATATACTTTATTACTTTAATGTATTAAAGTACTATTAATTCTTTCATATCTTTGTAATGTTTTTTTATGGTTTATAAATGTATTAATCAATAATACATTCATACTTTATTAATTTATTATTACTTTATTGTTGTATTATAATATTATTTTGTTACATTTTGTAAATGTTAAATGGTTAGTTAAATGTTATATAGATTTTTGGAGCTTTCTAGCGGATAATAAATTGGATGAACAAGTTCCGGAAATGTCACAACACTAGACTTTGTCCTTTTGTGGAAGAAGTTCTTAGTTTAATAAAAAAAATTGATTTATTTTTCTCTTCATCACGTGTACAGGGAAAGAAACAAAAGGGCCAATCAACTCTCTAAGGAGAGTCTTCAGTTGGATTTCGGGCAATGGACAGTAGAAGAATTCAAGAATGGCTCCCTTATAGGAGTTGAGTCCAGATATTTTTTGATGAATTAGGAAAATATCCTCCTACAATTCATGTTAGCTATGATAGAGGATAATTTTGGAGTTTTCTTTCCTCTTCCACGATGAAGGAAAATGTTGGATGTATTACTTTACAGAAGTAACAACTCTCTGCTCTGATCGCATTGATGTTGGGTTTGACAATTTGTATGATTTTTGTGAGATGTACAAGAACCGACAACAATTTTGTGCTCAACTATTTCATATGTAAGACTTATCTTGGTATCATGTATAAAGACCATACAATGAGTCCTTTTTTGACACGGGTTGTTTATACCCAAGATATGATGATAATAATATTTTATGTTTTTTTTCCTAAGGAAAAAAAGTTAAATGTTAATTAATTTATTAGTTTATTATCGTATTATTGTATTACTTGATACATTAATGTATTAAAGAACTATTAATTCTTTAAATATAAAAATTAAATGGTTTGTGTAATATACCCAGTATATTACATTTCTTATTATTTAATAATATGTTATATGTTTAATATTATGTAAATAGACATTGTATTGTAAATGATAAGTCAATGATAAGTCACGATCTTTGGAAAGAGCACGACTTATCATTCCCACGTGTATTTATATACACGTATTGTATTTCATATGATGTCAAGTAAATATGTAAAATGAATAGTAAATCAATATTATTTATTATGGAAATATGGAATTATGTTTTGTATTCATGATGTTCTCATGAAGTGGACCACCATATCCACTTCATTTGGTATCAGAGCAGGTCTCGATCTGACTTTTGGCCAACCCCATCGTTTCAGAGTTTGTCTGAGAAATCCAAGTCGTTGACCATGTTAGGTCATTTTGCCATTAAAAAAAAATCATCAAAAAATTACAATTGAAGAAATAATCCATCCATTGCTAGAAAATTAGAAGAGTTAGTACCATATATAAAAAAGAATAAATAAATAAAGGAAAAAAAAAGGGAGAATAAAAAAGAAAAGGAAGAACCAAAAAAAGGTAATTTAAAAGAAAAAGTCCAAAGAAAAAGGAAGAAAGAGTAAATTCTAATTCTACTCTTGGTGGTTTAAAGGCCTATGGTTTTGGAAAACCATTAGCCTGTGGTGTTTCCCTATGTTGACCAAAATTTGGTCAACTATAGTTTTCGCTCTTAGATTAATAAAAAAAATGATATCAGAAGATGAAAATTTTCGAACTATTATAAGTTCATTATGTATCCCTTAGTCTTAGCTTCGCCAAGCATTTTTCGGATAGGAAATCCGAGTTCATATGTTCAAGATATCCAGGTTTAAAGTTTATGCGGAAAATGGTGTCTTTTTCAAGTGGAATAAAGCCAATTGTTCATAAATACATCCATATTTTCTTGGGCCCAAGACCCTTGATATTATTAATTTCTGTCGGGTTATGCTAGGTTCAAAAACCATAAAAATCTATCTCGAGGGCACCCATCACCCTCCATGCCCAAACCCGCTCACCACTCCATACTTAGAAATTTTCCTAAATCCTTTCGGACTCATATACTCTCTCCTTATCTCTCCACCTCACCTCACTTCCCATTCACTCCTTCCATGCCTTATTTTATTTCTTAATGTTAGCCTTACCCCTCTTACCTCTTCAAATGGGACTCACTCCGCCCCACACTCCCTCACCCTCCATAGGTCGCAAGTCACGATACCCTAAATACCCCTACCTTTCCCCCTCGTATCCCATACTTAATTATGGCAGTCGGTTAGACTTGCCATAACTCCCTCCTCTCCCCTCACCCCATGGAATGCTTCAAGTTGATACACTCCTCCCACCCCTTACCCCTTCTCTTCCCTCACCCCTCATTTTCCCATACTTTATTTTATTTGGAGTTAACTAGCGTGATCGTCGGAGAACACCCATGCTCCACCTCTCCATGCCCTCGCATGGAGTCCACAGTGCGATGCACTCACCTCCACCCTCATCCTCCCCTCCTCCACTCCTACATTTCCCTCCTTTACATTGGCCTGCATTTCTGCTCATCCGCCTAACTACCCACTCTTCCCTTTTACCTTACATTTTAGTTTCCTTTCCTTTTAAAACATTTCACCAAAACTCTTTTTTATAATTTTTGAATTTGTAACCTTTATAATATTTATTTCATAACCAATAAGATTATTATATTTTACATCCAATAATATTGGGACACTTGGCATCATGGAGTGGTGCCACATGGAGATCAAAGAGTGGTGCATAATTTTTAATTTGTAACCTTTTATAATATTTATTTCATAACCAATAAGATTATTACATTTTACATCCAATAATATCAGGACACTTGACATCATTGAGTGATGCCACATGGAGATCAAAAAGTGATGCCACATTGTAGCAAATTAATGGATGACATGGCAATCTCACATCAACTTATGGGATCATACATGGCGGCTGTGTGGTGACACACTAACATACTTTCATTAGTTACATCTGGTGATGAATCAACATTGACTTGAGTGTTGACTAGATGTGAGGGTGGTGGCGGGGTTCTAAGGTGTGTTACATTCATCCCAGCATTCCAGAGGGACGGACTCCTGGGGTTTTCATGGTTCAACATTTTTCATGGAGGTATGCTCATAGTGCAATATATACATAGGAAGGTACATTTGGGACTAAAAGGTGAAACAGAATTTTGATTTTTTATTAGGAATGTGAAATTTTATCAAGGGCCTAGATTTGCCCATCAATTTTGATCAATTGTGGCTAAGCGTTAATCTTGCGGAGACCATAGCAGAAGCTTTGGGGTGTCTTAATGCATTACAAAATGTATATCATTGGAAAGATATTTCGATGTAGAAGAAGGTGTTATAGGTTTCAAGTTCTGAAAGTTTATACATTTTTCTAAAAAATTAAATGCGAACATTTTAGTGGAGCTGTAACAGCTCCAACTTCAGGCTAATATCAGAGCAGTGACAAATTTGGGAGAATTTATGGTTGGGAAGTTGGTATGATTAATATCATATCGAAGTGGTTTCCATGGCTAAAGGTACTTTATTTTCACTTCCATAAAATTAAAACTCAATCCCTATAGTTTAAAGGGAAATTAATTAAGTTTTGAAAATAAAAGTTCAATTAAAAACTTTCATTAAAAATGGAAAGGGACCCACTTTAGATATGTATATATTGATGAAATGAACAGGTGGTGGGACAATGAGGCATTGAATTAGAGATGTTTCCGAAAGAGACTATGAGATTTCAAGGGGGAGGAAGCCTAATTACTCAAGTACTTAGAAAATCTCATCTTAAAGATGAGAGAGGGGATTCATCAAGGGTTCCACAATCAGAATTGTTAGAGAAGTGGGGAAGAAGATCAAAGGAAAGAGTGTACAACCATGTATGTATAACCAAGTTTTTTTTATCAATGAAGAGAGATCTCCATCTTCTCCAGTCTTTCTATTCTTCTACACCAATTCTCATAGCTTTATTCTTAAGTCTCTACGAATTAGGCACAAGGTTGAGTTCTAGAGTGTTCTTCTTGTATTCTTCCAAAATATTTTCTTGTATGATTGTAGAGTGTTTACAGCCATATACATGACTTTCAAAACTTTTTTAATGAAGAATATTTTTCTTGAATAAACTCCATAATGAATTGCTTCGTGGTTGATTTTAATTGTATCTTGTAACTTTGAGTTTGAGTGCCATGAGGTGTTTGGGATTGGCCAAGTCAAATTCTCTTTTGATCTTGATAGTGGTACTCTTTTAAAATTCTTTGAATGATCAAAATTATTCTCAAACTATTTTTTTAAGTGAAGAAGACATGGATGTATTTATATTGATTAAAGAGATTGTGTATGTGATGTGATGTAAAGAAATTATGATATTGAAGCCCTCCTTCAATCTTTCAAATGTTTAATGACTTATTGATGTATACAAAGAGATTTATTAGGTTATTGAAGAACCATATCATTTTCATAATTTCCAAGCAATAAAGATCTAGGGTTTGATGCCTTAACATTCTCTTAATCCGAGATATCACATATATATCTTTTATCAAAGAGAGTACCACCTCTCACATCTGAGGGAGATTCATATCGTGAGTTGTTGTTTGATTCTAGCAGTTCAAGCGTCAACACCTACAATAAAAAAGAATTTACAATGGTAACTTTTTACAACTTTTTTACAAGTAGGGTTGAAGCCAAAATAAAAAGTCAATGACTTAAGTCATTTGGAGTAATATTAGTTCAACCCCAATTAACTTGTGTTAAGGATATTCATAAAGGAAAAGTGAGAAAGTAATAAGAGAGGGTATTAAAAGAAAGATATAGCTTTTCATAATTTACAAAGTTATTTTAAATAAAATTGATAAGGTTTAAAAATAAAGGGAATTATTAAAGTTTCTTAATACCTTTTATTAAATTGAAAGACAACTTAGGTAATATTCAAGCTATTCAATGTTAATATATATTTATGAGGACGTATGTTGAATGATAAAAGGAGGCAAGTGAACAATGGATTCAGTATAGAGTCTAGGATTTTTGGACTAAATGCCTTTGTGGGAGATGGGTTTGGTGTATATGATAATTTTAAAAATCTGTCGTTTTGTCCAGTTTGGCAGAATCATTTTATAATGGAAGGAGATATCAAGATAACTCTGAAAGTCACTAATGTTAAGGTGGTGGGAATTATAAAGAGACATCCAATGGCAAATTACAATGGTGGAATAGGATGGAGAGAAATATTTTAATGTGTTAACAGAGAATAATCTTGCTTCAAAGGGAATTAGAATTCATCCTGAGGTGGAAGAACTAGAGCCAAAAGAAATAAAATGGACCAAGACTTACTAGGACGAAATGAATAAATATTACGATTAAAATCATGATCCAAAATTTACTAGTAAAGATTGGAGTCAAAGACAAGGAAACAAGGAGAATAAAGGTGGAACAAGGAAGATCGAGGTCTCGAATGGAAATTAACCAAGAGGAAGAAATCTCGCCTGAGAGGACATGATGAAATTGATTGAACAAATTAAAAATATGAAAGAAACCAGAGAATCAAGATATTATAAGTGAAATAGAAAAATCAGATAATGAGGAAGAGCTTTTATGCCTAAGGCTTCATAATGTCGGAAGTTTTGCACAAATTAAAGTTAAAGAGTGATAAGACACTATTGCAAGGTGCATTGAAATCCGATGGGATTTCGTTGGTTTTCAAACTCCATGCCATTGGTAATCCGACAAGGTCTCGGGCCCCAATGTCATCGCTAGAACTGCGACGGTTATTCGACATTTACAACGTCGTCATATATCCGACGACGTCGTCGTCGATATACCAAGGACCATGGAGGCCGTAAAATGGTGTAAAATAGGATCCATTTCCAACAATGCACCTTTAGATTTCTGAGGTGCCCATCGTCAGATAGTCAACTATAAATCCAACAACCAATCCAATGAAATTAATTTTCGTCGGAGTTGTAAGCCTTACTCCGTCGGACGCACTGTATCATCGATAGAGGACCAACGACCATTATCTTAGCAGAAATCTGATGAGCATACAGTGCATCCAACATAGGTGCTACACCTCCGATGGGCACCCATCGTCGGAGATCCGACGATGGATTACGCCAGTGCAAGGCGCAATCTTCAATGTATTGATTTCTAATGCACCTTGAGAATCAATATTATTTCTTTGTCATTCAATCCCGAGTATTTTCAATTCGACACATTAGTAAATCCAAGAATGTTAGCACTGAGAGTCACCCTAAGGTTGTGGGAGGATAATCCCAGTAACCATCAAATAGGTTTGTAATGGTAATTTTATGATAGAGTGTCAAATGGACAAAACTCAACATAGCAATGTTCAAACACATAAATTTATAGGAAAGAATGCATAAGAAAATGAGATGAGGTCTTGGCTAACTTCAGTTAGTTATTTAAAGATAAATGTGAATATATGGAAGACTCAATGAGAAGGATGAATAAGTATATTATTAGCATAAGGCATTACTAGCAGACAAGTGAAGAAAAATCTGAGACCACGAGAGGAGATTCTTGATCTAGAGAAACTTTAAAACAGATAACAATTATAGTAGCATCAAGCATACATTGTAACCGCAACTATAATATCTCAATTGAATGATTCAATAATGAGAAAATCAGATTAAGAAAGGATAATGGAAAGGAAAGTGGCTTCTATTAGGTGTGGAATGTCTCAGGATCATACATAAAACCCGAGGTTTGTTACAGTACATCAAAGGCTTGTTACACAAGGGGAGTCTATGCTCAGCCATTCGAGACCTCAAAATGTAGCTTCTAATGTTGATGTATTTATAGTATAAACAATGAGTGACATCATACAATTCGAGTTGTATCCTATAACATAAGATTCTTCCATGGCTGAAAATATTTTATGCGGCGCAAGGTGGAATAAAACAAAAGTACGCTGAAATAGGAAAGAGTATTATGACCTAACACCATAATCTTAGTGGAGTTGTTGTGAGCATATCCTTCATTGCCAATGTGTCCACCATCTTCCAGTAGGCCTCCAAGAATGCGTACTTCATCCATTTTTCCGGTGATTGTTGATTCCTCAAGGCCATAAAAACTAGAATTTGTATCGAACCCTGAAGTGTTGAAATTTGTATCAGCCAGTTTGTAGAGAATTATGCAATGCCCGCCTATGTAGACTATTTTGCACCAGATTCTATAGCAACACTGCATTTCTGTCTATCTCGGTCATTTCGTAGCGACTGTGCAGCTTCTGCATGTGTAAATGATTTCATATGAACCTGACAGCATGCATGTATATCATTTTAGCCGGTATTTTATAAAAGATGTCTTGTAACTGCGTATTTATGCGGTTTGAATAAAATGCCCAAAGATCCTTGGCAAAGATTGTATAAGCACGTAGATTCCTCCTAAGAAAGTATAATCATGATACTTCCCACAAAAATTCAAAATGCAAGGGTGATCATCATCAAAATTGAGGGTCTTTAATCCACTCCATCTCATCTCCTTAGTCTGGTACTTCTTCTGGTTGTAGCTTGAGTTAGCACATTAATATTTCTTTGATCTAACTCATCTTTTAAGGGTTGTAACTCCACCTTGATCTTTATGATCTAAGAGTTGAAATCTATGTTATGCCTGTATAGATTTCTAAGATTCTTATGAAGGGGCAAAAATCTCTTTATTGTAAATCTGGCCCGGATCAATGGTTTTCTTGTACATATCCATAAGGTCTTTCAACTTTTTCCTCCCAGCCAACCCTTCTCCCTTTTAAATGAGCAATTTGCCTACGGCATCTCAGGTTATGTCACGATCAATATTTTGAAGGTAGGTTTCTCAGGGGGAGTAGTTATGTGTATGAATTAAATGTGTTTTTCAGTCTCAATTTACCCTTGTTCTTCTCTTAATGAGGATCTTATGCTATGACCCCTCTTGTTCAACAGTTTCCTTATTAGATGATGACATGGTGAAGGTCCTCCTAGATCTAGTCTCAGCTGCGGTAGTAGATGAGGAGATAGTAACTTTCTCTCTTTTTTTGCATGTGGTTTTGGCTGGGAATTTCTTCTAGTTATAGGCGGGTTGGGGTGAAAATTCCCTTTATGGAAAGTGATGAGCTCCTCCTTCTTCTTCTTCTTTTCCTTAGGAGCCTCATCTTATTTAGCAATGTGTTTCCCTTTCTCTTTTTGCTTGTCTTTGTGTGGACAACATTGTCTTCTTACAAAGGGATCTGCACCTTAGATTAAGGAGTAGGAGCTACATTTAACTGAAGATGTCTGACGATAAGAATTTCTCCCAAGCTATGTTTCCTTTCTTCAAATCCTCCATCACAAACATCCTAATCAACCCTGAGTGAAAAAGAGTATGTCTGACCTGGACTTAGCTTGGATTTTACTTTATCATCCATTTTCCCCATACTCATAAACAAATATACAGGGATGTTCATTAGGTCTTTAATACGTGAAGTGCATCAAAAGTATAATGTGATATTAGTAAATCATATTGAATCTTCCCTCACATGTAAAATATATTTGGATAACCTTTAACATCTTGTCAAATCCCTCAACCAAGTGGCTCCTAGGCACTCCTTTGATGAGTTGTCTCACGATGTTCCTGGTTTGAGGAGCTCTTTAGAGAAGGTTGCATTAAGAGTCATGGATTTAAATCATATTTCACCAGTGTTGGGTGTCTCAGTGGACATTGCAATCGGGCAGAAACTAGGATGCAGCACGGTTTAGGGTTCCCACCTTGGTTTAGTGCCATCAAAATTTAATGCAAATCTCACGGCTGCCTAAGGGTGTCCCTCTGCATGTTGATAGAATTTAAAACATCCAACCCTTTGGAGACCTCTTTGATTGGGGTTCAACATCAGAGCAACTTTATGTAACGAGGCTCTATCCGACTAGTCCCACCTTTGTGAGACTTGTTTTAATGCGAGGTGTATCATTGCTATAAGCGGGGAGGAAAAACACTACAATAATCTAAAACATAAGAGAAGACAAACAATGACAGGGGTATTTAGGGTTTGAATGATGGTCTTTTTTCAAAGTTGGATTCAATGTAAGGCTTCAATGTTTTCCTGTATGTTTGACTACTGAACCTATGGAAGGCCAACTTTATGGTTAAGAAATGGAATAAAAACCTCCAGGAAAAAGGATCACGAAGGGAAGAAAGCAGTGTCAAGGTTTAAATTAACAATTCACCATCATTTGCGAAGTCATCACCACTTTAATCAGGAAGTCTCTTAAAATTTTCAATGTAGACAGACTTTATATTTGAAATAACAATTGAAACTATAAAGGAAAAAAGATAATACAGGCTATATGAGCAGAGGATGATGATACTAAGTTTAATACATAGTTCGCAGCGCTGGAACATGGGATCCATAGCGCAATTCATAGAAAATTTTGTAGCATAAACAACAAGGGCCAACAAAGAGACAAACATAACAATTTTGACAGGCAAGACTTTCTCAATTGTAATAGAAGAGGCTGACAATACTGCAGATAAGCTGATAATTTGGTGATATCAAAGGTAAAGGGGTAGGTTGGTGATGTGAATCCTTAATTCGTAGCGCCCAGGAAGAGAAATGTAGGCACGACTTTAATCTGATCTTCAATGTAGTTCAAAAAACTCAGTGAGTACCTTGTAGTGTACCTTTACTCTGCAAGGTTTACAACCTCGATTACCATTCTATACATGAATGTTTATATAATTGATATAGGAATTATAACCACATGGATTTAACACAATTAAACACATTTAATTCTACGAATAAACGTATCTCATTCATTGCTATAATCACATTTCCATAGCATTTGGCAATGATTCATTTTACACAAGCGGAAACATGATACATAGAAATTGGCAGATCTGCGCTTAACGCTTGATTGAAGCATGAATTCAAATGCTTGTCTTTTAGCGTTTGTAGAAACGCAGAAGCGAGTCACGAGGCCTTCAGGGCCTCCGACCTTAGACCACCTTTCATCATCTCAGCGTTAGGTCACCCATTTGGGATCGGGCTCCATCCCAAGGCAAGGAATTCTGGGCTAGGCTGAGGTTACAGTGAAGACATCACAGAAATATCTGAAGGATTCTTCCCAAAGATGCCATCTTCCACCCACTACTACCAGACTCTCAATCCCCACATGCTGTTAGCGGTATACACCTTCACCACGCCTGATCCATCCAGTGCCCAACCTCCCCTTCTGGAGTCGGAAATAGGCCCAGGATCGGGAAGTCTCGAGCAAATGAAGCTGAGTGTTAAGACCTCTACGGAAAAGAAACACTGACAAACTCTTTCACACAGAAGAGTTGCTCGCCCGAGCGACAACTTGCCTCTTCAACCAAATCCACCTCTCTCACACAGAGAGGATTACTGCAACGAGCTAAAACGAGTTCTAGCAGCTGAAATAAATACAGCGTAGTCCATCGCTGCGGTAATACAACATCAATTTGGAAGCGGACGGGCTTCCCAAGCGGGCTCAACAATCATATGAGAATAGACTCCGCGGTTTGGTTTGGGTTTTCACAAGGTGTATAGGATTTCCATCACGAGGGCGATGGTTTAGAATGGGAATGCGGGCTATCTACGGTGACATAGGCCTTTTTAGGTTGAGGAGGATGAAGCGACTTTAGGAACAAACGCAAACTTTTTGAAGTCTACCCGCGGAGAAAACTTTGGGGTTCGGGGTTATGCGGCTTGGAAGATGCAGGGTATCTGCAAAGGTTCTAACCCATTCCTTTCGAGCCAGTCCGTCCGAATGGAGGAGGAATCTATGCAGCAGTTGACGGGAATGGGAGTGGAACTCCAACACGGCTTGCTTCGGCAGGTTTAACTGCATGCACATGGGTTGCCACTTGTCACCGTGAGCTGGAACTTCACATTTGGAAGTCAGTCGTCCTTCCAAAGAACTTAGGGCAAAATAATATGCACATGGCTCTTTTGGAAGTAATATTAAAGAATGTTATTTAGGTTACAAAGCCCCTGGAAGGCTTGGCCCTGAGTTCAACATAGCGTTGTAATCCCATGCCCGCTCGTGGATGCTGGAATTTTATCCTCTTTCATGGGTAGTGCGAGTGCGCACATGGAGTTTTATATTTTATTGAAGTGCTTTATACATACAGATACAAAATCCGGTTACATGGCCTTCTCACAGATGAGCTCTGCGACTGATCAAATACATAAACTCTTGAAACATACAAAACTTAGCTCCATGACCTATAACACATAATACAATCTCTTTGGGATAATGGTTTACAGCCAGGGCTCATTGCTTAGGACACTACATGCATGCAGTGGCCCGATTGTAGAATGTACTTGGATGGCATGAAATTCTATGATAGTTAGCCTCAATTCCCCTCATCGGCCAGTCGTAGCATATTCCCTGCGTCTACTCCCGAACCTAGGAGTTTAAGGCGGAATGAACAAAATTCAAATCTTTAGAAAGCAGGTTAAACTGACCTTAGGCGTGAAAGTCTCAATTATTTCCTTTTAAAACTTGGATGTTGAAAACAATGAGATCGAGTGACACAAGCCTCATAAGTGAAATAAAGGTAATGAGGGAGGATGTACTCAATGCGCTACGAAATTTCCTAATGAGTTGGCATCGTACTTAAAAAAAATGATTTGACCTTCTAACTTGGGTAGAGGGACATAGTGGAGGGTTTTAAGCGCATAGTGGAGGTAGTGACATGTCAGGATAGTGGTGGCATAAGGGTGATGGTGATGGTTTTTTAATATTGTGATGAGATGAAGGTATAATGAAGGAATGAACGAGGTACTAAGACCAGGGTATGGGCAACATTCCACCTTACGATTTATTTTGTGTGCTAAGACCTAAAGAAACCATAGGGAGAGAGAATAAAGTAAAGAAACTAGGCAAGACTAAGTGGGATAAAGAGTAAAACCTAGGAACAATTGTTACGCTAACAGCTTCGTGGCGATAACATATTTCCATTCATCACCTTCTCTAATGCGAATCACGGTATGCTTTCTTGAGATCAATTTTGAGAATTATTTTGAACCATAGAATCCATAAGATCATCCATTAGGGCAGTAGAACCAATGCTTGATAGTGATCTTGTTTATAGCACTTGAATCAGTACACATTCGCCATTCCCCTATTTTCTTAGGTGGAAATACTGTTGATACTGCGCAAGGTATCAAGCTCTTACGAATCAACACTTGGTCAAGCATTTCCTGCACTTGTCAATTCACTTATTCAATCTATGTTGGAGTCATCTTGTAAGGTGATTTATTAGGTAAAATTTCTCCAGTAATTAAATCAATTTGATGAGAAATATTTCTCACTGGAGGCAATCCTTTTTGCAGATCATTAGCAATAATCTCCCTAAATTCATCTAGCAATGAATTTATTTCTGTAGGTACAACATTTGGCTCATTTACACTTTTCACTTCTTCCAAAATTAGTACCAGCATATACGAAAATGTTGATTTCTTTCTTCCCTATAAATTCCTTAATGAGAGCGTAACATGATCTAGCTACCGATATTTATATCAACATAATTTCTTGTTGTTTCTATCCTCAACATTGTTATTAATTTTATATCATTTGTCCATCTTTCTTGAACTCATATGTGTTTTACTTACCATCATGGTGAACTTGTCCGTCAAAAGCGCCCATGAGTATTTCAACAAAATTATATGACACATCCATCTCAATCATCCACATAACACCTTCTCCTAAAACTCCCTTATTTAGAAATTCAAATAAACATTACTTCGATCCATGATCCACATGTTGTCCCTTATTCATATGAAATTTCTGATGGAGATGGACAATTGCCTTGCCAAGTTCATTTTATTCATGACTTCAATGGATACCAAATTTATGTACTTCCTCCATCTATAACCAGGTTACAACATTTTCATTGAACCTGCCCACATTTTGTTTTAAAATTTTTCTTTCGTTGTTCTAGTTCCATTGTCTCTTTTTGTTCAGATTTAAGTAACATTCTTCAGAAAAAAAAATTCTCACCTTATTCTTGTTGAAGATCACATTTTCTCCAACTACTGAAGCTTCGTCATCCTGTGTGACTTGTGCCCATGCTTCACCTCTTCTCCTTGAAGTTTTCCTTTCTGGACATTTAGATTTCTTGTGTCCCTCTACACCATGGTGATAACAAGTGATTACATATCCGCCCTTTCCTCTTCTGAATCATATGCCTCTACCAGCTCCATTTCCTCCTCTATCACCTTGACCGCTTGGGGATTCTTCTTCCTTTTTCCACGCCTTTGCAGGACCACTGCTTTACCTGGAGTCTTCAAAACCTCTTCCTCTACCTCTAGGCTGATTTTTCCTCTCAACATTTTCTTCTACCTTCAGAGCAACTTGATAAGCTTCATCGACATTGTGGAAATAGTTTGTGCTCATTTCATCCTAAATTAAATACTTTAGCCTATTTTTGCTTACCAGATGGTGGGTGCGGTTGTAGGGGCTGTGGGTGGCTGACTGGGGCGCTCTTTAGTGTATTAGAACAGATGTCTCCTTTGTCTGGGTTTTTGGACTTGTAAGACAGGTGTGTTGGTGTCGACAAGGAACAGTTTCTCTTTGGCAGGGTCGTGTGAGTTACGTTTTCTGCGGTTATTCACTCTGTCCTTCCTGTGACATGTCCACCATGGTGTTGCGTGGCCTTTCGGGGTTTGTAACAGCAAATCTTTTAATTTGTGACTAAACATTTTTCGCCTTTCGGGGTATCTTTGGGTTCTCCAGATCGATCGATGAGGAACATCATCTATCGAATGCCATCCATAACGAGAGCCTCAGCCTTTGCTTTTGTTACTCAAATAATAAATCAATCTAGTTGTTGGGTCTCTTTCATCGCCATCATGTTCATCTGCGTTTCTTCTTGCGGGTTTGAAGTGTAGCTACGTAAATGGTCATTCCTACGAGTTTCCAATTCCCCTATTCTTCTTCTCAAATTTTCCAATTCTCTATTTCCTGCACCTCCCCTTCCCACTCCTCTCCTTCACATAGGCATTCCTCCAAGTTGTGTGTGTCTCACCAACATCCATAGACCTCCTGTACATTGCGTAACCCGACGACTCATACTTAGGCAACCACCCGCAGAACATGCTTTGTACCCTATCTCCACGAGTCAGTTAGATGTTAATCCAGTGATCGGGCTGATGCCACATAAATGCGGTAACTTGAGCAACACACACACCGAATTACAACACACCTGTATAGAATGCTGGAAAACAAAACATAAATACTTTTCCCAAATAATGAGGAATCCAATGGAAACTAAAACTATCGAAAACCCATGAATTTTAATATCATCCATTTATTAATTCAATGCAGAGAACGCATTTTCTATATTTCATCGAGCCTGAGCTAAAAAGATCGCCATGAATTGTTGTTTGCATGGCTTAAAAACACTACGAAATCATTAAGAGGTAGCTAATTGCATTATTATGCAATTTTGTGATTACATTTTGCCTTCTGTGTACTCACCTAATCACGGAATCTTTCTCTCAGTCGCCTTCTCTGATTTCTTTGCTTCTTGGTTCATAACTCCTTCGAAATGCGCTATTTCTTTTAAAATATCTCGACTTTGAAGCGATTTCCTTCTCTCCAAGAACGAGATGTTACTCAAACCATCTCTCTGTCTTCTAGACCACTTCAACTTCCTTTCGGTTTCAATCACGCTTTTTTCTTTAGCTGTGAGTTCTTTTACCTAACAATAGCTAAAGTTCATCATGAATGCATAACAGCGTGGAAAAATCAAATACGTACAACCGCAATGTTGCAAATAAAGAAATACCGTGACACTTGTAAAATTTCATTATCGTGTGTTTCAACGCGTGTTTCAGCATGACACTTATAAAATTTCTCTATACATGGCAGTTTAGGTTTCAAGCGCCGAGTAGTTGCGGGAGTAATCTTGGTTGAATTTACAACAAATTGTTAAATAAAATGGACCACTAACAGAGTCCTTATTCGACATATTTCCATTCTGCAAATAGGAAATAATTTTTAGGTAATCTCTTAGTTACAGAAACCCAAGGTTGCTCCTGCATCATAGTGCCTAGAATAGCTAAATCATCTCATATCCTTATTGGTTGTCAAATTGTAAAGTTCCCAATAGGTAGTATATCCCCCAAAGTTTAGTAGATGCCTTATGATTATCAAAGGCCCAACGATCAAAGGAAAATTCCCTCCTTAAAGGCTCCTTGGTTAGCAAGATAGATGTTTGTCTTGGAATTCCTTGGTATGTACATGAATAGTCTTATGTGTGAAGCACTATAACACATGTATGATATGGGAATCTACATGTTTTACGACATTGAATGAGATGCCAATAATCATAAAACCATCTATGCATGTGAGATGTATTCCAAGAGATTTTGTCGATGCAAACAATCCACCTACTTGACATCTCATCTCCCAAACATAAGAATCCTTGTGGAAAGAGACTCTTGGTACCCAAATTTCTCATGTAATTCCTAATTGTTTCAAAGCAATCTCTAGCGGTGGTAGAATTATTGGGTTCATACATTAATATACATCACCATCACACTTTCTTAACCAAAATCTCATACTCTATACCTCCTCCTAACTCCCAAAGAATCAAAATTACAAAAATGAGCATAGTGTCTAATGCAATGAGGGTGTTAACCAAAATTGCCTTGAATGCATAAACACCATCTTATATAATTCACAATACATACAAAGTTGAAATCTTTAAATGAACAAAAAGCTAAAATTCTTTGGATTCATAGTATTGTCGGATCCTTTTGTATCACACATGACACCGCACCATAGTAATGGATGTTGCACATCTTTGTAGTTTACAACTTTACACATGCCAAAGTGGTTGTTCATTTTATGGCGCAATTGTGCACAATAAACCTAAAAAAGTAGGTATGTAATGAATAATCTTCTCATTCAATCAATAGACAAGAAACAAAAAAACCTATACAATAATAAAATAATGGAAATGGGAATTCCATTTACAGTGAAATAGATTTTCCAAAACAATGAAAATAAAAGGCTACTCATGAAATTCCTTTACACATATTATTAATCAGAATTTCCACTAACCACTACCTACATAAAGGCGCCTTATCTAGCCCATTTCTAAGAACATCATAAACCTTGTTAATATGGACATGCGTATTTTAGGCACCCTGCATATTATCCCTCTAAAAATGTTAGAATCTACAATATTATACTCACACATAAAATACCACCCTTATAATATTTTTTTTTTTTATAAAAAGCTAGTCAATTTGCTAAGACTCTTGTAGCCAGTGTACTTTAGTTCTTACCATCTCTCTAACACAAACAATATGAGAACATTTTCTCCGGTATTATATTTGCTACTTTAATCCTTTGTGTTTCTTTCTATTTGCATTACTCGGGTTATGAATGTGTTACTGAGAATGGAAAGTGCTTATTGAAAAAAAACTTGCAACATTTGTGCAAACAAAAATCCCATAAACAATGAGATGTCATTCTATAATAGATAAATCTTTAGCTTGGAAATGGTTAAGGAAATATTTTGATTCAAAAGAAATGTGCATTTTTAGAAGAAAAAAAAACAAAACAAACTAAAAAATCTTTGAAATTTGATCACTGTCAGTACTTGATAGCTTCGAGTTTAAGATGGATCTACATTGGTTTTAATTTTTAAATGTTATCACATACATATTATTTATTTTATTTAAGTTTTGTCCGCATTAATGTTAGAAAGAAACTTCCTCATAATAGGTTGTAGAACCTCGCTACTCTCGGTCACAATAAGAAATGAAAAAGTAGTCTATCCTACTATGGCAGATAGTGCATCCCATATTCAAACCCTATAGTAGATCATAATGTGGTATGAATACCTCTAAAGCCAACGTTATTAATATGCATGACAATTTTGTTGAAACACTACCAAGCAATTTTCCTTGTCATATAAATGGTCACATTGCTCTGCTCTAAATCCATCTTTGCAATAATGACTTTGACAAGGGGTCTACTATTGCAACATTCCTGCACTACTACCATTGAAGAAGTATTCAACTTGGAGTAAGTTAAGCTTGTAGCAAATGGACCCTTTTTTTGGTCACAAATTCGATAAGAATTTAGATGGAAGTTTAGGCACGGGCATAATTTCACCTTGATCTAAGTTTTGTGCATGCTTGAACAATGGCCCTAAGGGTTTTTTGTAATTCAAAATCAACTCAAAACATCAAAAATTTGATTAGAGTTCCAAATTGATGGGAACTCTATCATCATGTTCTTCACACGCAGAATTCAAGAGGGCCAAAAAGAACACATGATAATAGAAATCAATTATGTTGATGATGTCCATGACCCATCATGACCACCATAACATCATCAACACACTAGTGAAGTGAAACCTCCTTGCCTCTACTAGCCCACCCTCAAGAATAATATTTGTAAAATTCCCATCTCCCATTTGTGTATTACATATACCCAACATGGGATGTTCTCAATCTCGTTCACCCATCTGGTTCTTATGACACAACGTGCCTAGCTCAAGGTTATGTACGTCCCTTGACATAAGCAACTCAATAGTATGATGACATCTACACAAAGTTGCACCAAGAAATAGAGGTGACTGTCAAGAGGGCCAAAAAGAACACATGATAATAGAAATCAATTATGTTGATGATGTCCATGACCCATCATGACCACCATAACATCATCAACACACTAGTGAAGTGAAACCTCCTTGCCTCTACTAGCCCACCCTCAAGAATAATATTTGTAAAATTCCCATCTCCCATTTGTGTATTACATATACCCAACATGGGATGTTCTCAATCTCGTTCACCCATCTGGTTCTTATGACACAACGTGCCTAGCTCAAGGTTATGTACGTCCCTTGACATAAGCAACTCAATAGTATGATGACATCTACACAAAGTTGCACCAAGAAATAGAGGTGACTGACATCCTCATTCCCATATGGTGTTGTCTAACTGTTTGACGAAATGACTTTTTTTCTTCGGAATCCAACGATATAAATTTGCACAAAATCACTATTTTTTGTTGTTTAAAATCCATTTATGAATGCAAAAATGGATTCATCATGCTCGTCGGATTTCGAGCAAATGTCCCCAGAAAATATCACCGAAAATAGTCATTTCATAGAACGTTTAGAATATGACTTCCCATATTATCCACTAATTTCCCATGCTACATTGGTTTTAGAATTTAATACATTAATACAACTAGTGCAAAATTTATAGTTCAAAATTATATATATATA
>SNQJ01S0156719.1:0-12388 GCA_010110895.2 Picea sitchensis
ATTTCTGTTATATTACTGGATATACGCGATATCTATGTGCATTTCTTTATTATATCTCCGCTCTCATTTCGTGCCGAAGATAATCCGGATCAAACATGATGGTCACTAGGATTTTATTCAAATCCTAGGTACCTTGTCCTGTTTTCAAAATCCATTATGGAGTAAGGGGTGAACTTGGAAATAATTTGGATCTAAACTTAATCAACTAAATTGAAGGAGATTGTGAATTTATGAACATTTATTTCCATTCACGTAGCATAACTAAATGATTTCAACATTTAGGCATATGTATTTTCCTCTTTTGTCGATCCATTTCCAAATATTAATATATCGTTGAAAAATAGAATGTGAGAGGTGTGAGGATTTCTTAATACCTTTAGACCTTTCAATGTGCCTTCTTGATTTGTTGAGTGATATACATGCCAATACCTTATGTCAATGGTAGAAAAAGAATGGTGGAAAGAGGACAACGTTGTTTTAACTCACCAAAGGCTTTGAAGAAAGGAAATGCAATCCCATTGAAAAGGTCAATAAAAATAAATGTGGTGAAACCCTCATCAACCCAATTGATATATGGGGGAGTGAAACCCACTTGCATCACAATCATTATAATGCACAACAAATTTTTCCTATCAATGTATGTCAATGATAAGACCAAATTCAATACAAATGCATGCAACCTTTTGGATTTAATATTGTTAAGTGTTTCTTGTAATACTCCCATGACATATTGAATAATTATCCCCTCCAAGTGCCCAAACTATCCCCCATATGTTGTATCTAATAGAATAGGTTTTGAACTAACATCACAAATACAACTACACCATGAAATTGGCTTGAATCACTTAAAGGATTCAGTATTGTCAACTTTAGGTATAATTTCAATGAAGGTAGCATTGGAAGCTCCCTATATCTTACCTCTTGAAATGGATTCCTACAAAGAATACACCAATTCTTGACCCAATAGATCACAAAATCCTATGAATAAATCCACTTTCCATCCATCTAGACTTGGATATTATTCATGTTGGAAGGATTAAAGTGTCTCATGCAATTCCTTTGAGTCAAGAGGAGAAATTAAGGGTGTTTGTTTCTCTTTGTTAAACACTATTCTAGAAAAGGCGGAGATAGGTAAGATTCCCTTCATGTTTTCTCTTGTTATTTATTCAAAAATATTTCCACAAAGTGATGTAACCTTTGGTACCATGTCCTTGGAATTTGTAGTTGTTAATCCTTTTTGTTTATAATTCACCTTTCAAATAATATTCATTGCTTTTGACATCGAGTTGGCATGCTTGAGAATATTTTTTTTATTGTTATCATGACTCTAAATCTAGGTATCCTTACTCAAGTCTCCCTCCACCTGGCCTCCTCCCAAGTTAAGAGAGACACTTTCCCTCTTCCTATGAAACTAGTTTTACCGTATTAGACTTAGATAGATTCCCACTGGGAAAGTCCTTGTATGTATTTACAATATATCCTCCATGTTTGTAAGTATTATTTAAGAGTCTTAAGAGGGTTTTTAACTAATATTTTAATGATTCCTCTAATTCATAGAAAACTCTTTGTAGTGCCCTAGTTGATCCTTGATGGAATATCCAACAATACTGAGAGGGGGAGGCGAATTAGTATTGCCTACTTTTTCTTATTAATTTCACCAATATTAAGTACACACATTAATTATTCACTTAAGAAATATATGATGAAAAAAAAACCCTTATGAACATAAGATTTTATCGTGGAACCCAACAGGGAAAAACACTAACTCTTTTCTCATTAATAAATTGTTCTTTTACAAAAAAAAATTCAAGCTACAACTTGATGGAGAGAATGTCCCCAAGTTTCTTCAGCTACCACTGAAGGGATGCTTCCAAACCCCATTTACGAGCTACAACTGGAAGGAGGCTACGACCCCCTAGTTTATCATCTACCACTAATAGGATGCTTAGACACCCTATTTACCAACTACAACTGGAAGGTTTCACCCAGACCCTTGTTCACCATCACCAACTAGTAGGAGGCTTCGAACCCCTGTTTAGTCAGCTACAACTGACAAGGAAGCACCTACTCCCCTGCAGGATTCAACCTGCCCTTGCACCACCCAACCGCCCTTAATTTCACAATGTAATTCAATCTCTTTTGCTCTTCATTGAATTTTGATTCATGCAGCCATTAACACAAGTCCTATCACATTTGAATTTTTGACTTCAACTTGTTTTCCCTTGCTCCACCCTTCCTCCCTTTATGCAGGTTATAACACTTATAAATATTTTACTGTACTCTGTTCAAGGTGTTCATAAACACACATAAATACTATCAAGTCTTCAAGTTTCCTTAGAGTTATTATTTGTTGCACTTTCTACTTGTCTGATGCAATCTCTGCTTGTATGATCTCCTGGTTATTTGAATTCAAACTTCATCTCTTGCTCTCTGGCTTCTATCATTTAATCTTCAATGAATCTGTTGTAGTCCAATAAAGGTTTTCTGTATCAAATACTGTATTTCATAATTGTTTCTTTGTCTTCTTCTGTTCTTGATATTCAATAATACATTGACAGGCCCATTAGAACAAACAATTCTTCTTATTGAACTTTGATTTTGTTTTGATCTTCTTATATGAACTCTAGAGACACCTTCTTCTCACCACTCTTTCTCAATTATATAATATTTAAAACGATGTGAGTTATAACACATGGTGTCCTTTCATTTGGACCATCACACGTATTCATTTAACTTAACCATAATCACTGCAACTACTACAAAAATTGAGTTATGTTGAGGCACTTCCTTCAAACCATTACATATGAATGACAACACAAAGCCACAGACTTATCGACTTAAGCGACATATAATATTTTTCCTTTAATTATATTGTTCCATTTGACCACTGGTGGTGACTAGGCACTAAGCCAAGCGAGTGCATGATCACTTATCAGAATCAACGATCACGTTTTAATCTCCCGATTAGATGGACGGTTCTCATTTACTTCGGGTCTTCGGTGTTTCGAATAATTGTTGCTCCATTTTTCTCCGGAGTGATCACTTGTTGAATAAGTCATAAAATGATGGATACCACTTGTTGTTGGTTAACACTTCCACTTACACTATCCTTCCACTCTACTGGATAAATCATTGAGAATTCTCTTGAAGTGTTCTTCAGATCAGACGACTCATGTCAACTTTGGGATTTCGGATTTCAAGACTTCGGGACTTAGGTCATGTGCTGGTGGTGAAACTCCCGAAGTAAAAATCCCATAGTGACATAACTTGATGACGTCACTTGTTGACATGGAACAGGCCGAGTGGCTGCCACATGTCACTCAAATTCGTGATTTACACATACCTGAAATGCTAATTTACACTTGTCATTATAGAACTATGCCACATGTCCTTGCTGACATGGTCTGTTGACATAGATCTCCCGATGTGGAACATATTCTTCTCCTTGATATAATAGTCAGAATACTATCTGAAATGTATATTAGATCGAAAAATGAGAGTGACTTTGGAATTTCGGCCTTCGAGACTTCGGGTAATTTGATCTCTCCACTTCCAACTCTCGATGTGAGATTCCTTGAAGTGTAACCTCCTCACAACCGATAACCCGAAATGAATGTTGTTCGTTTATTATGATCTTAGATCAACGACTTGATGTGTTTGCGATGCTTCTTTGCCTTGGATTAAATCCAATGGCTCTTCTTCTTTGGTTATCCTATCCTTCCACTTTAAAGTGATCCAACGACTATCGGGAATTTGGGTATTCAGGATCTCAGTTATTTTGCCTTGATTATCCTATCCTTCCACTTAAAGTGATCCAACGGCTATTGAGAATTTAGGTATTTGAGATATCAGTTATTTTTCCTTGCTTATCCTATCCTTCCACTCAACTTGATCCATCAGTTGAGAATGGTCTTGAAGCAGATCAATGATCAAGGATGATTGCGGGGTCCTATTGCAATGGAAATTGCTCATTGGTAGTGGAACTGGTGCCAATCGTAGATCTATTGACAGGTGACCAGCGACGTTCGATGTGGATTCCAGAACCATAAATTGTGCCTGGTTTAGCCCACCGCCTAAAATCTGCAATTGAAGTTGTGTGATTGTTGGTGGATCAACCACAGTCGTCAATATTTGAATTTATAAGATCTGACGGTCCTGACTAATTGCGGGATTGGAAATAACAGTTTGTTTAATTGTATTTTCGCTCTCCACAATCCATCCCTGTCATTTATCTGGTGCTTGTGTATCCGACGGTCATGACTTAATCTGGTCATTCGGTGGATCAACCATAGTCGTCGATCTTTGAGTCGATGAGATCTAACGATCTAGACTAATTGCGGGATTGGAAATAGCTTGTAGTTTAATTTTCCCTTCGTGCTCTTCAATCAATCCCTACCCTTGATTCAGCTTGCATATTTGATGGTCACAACTTGATATGGTCGTTGAACATTCCTCCAATGGTCCTTAATCCCATGGTCACTCATATGACCGATGTGCAATGTATTTATATAAAAATATATTTCCAATGAACGACCGAGCTCCTTTGTCATCATATCGATAGTTATTATCGCTTTGACCAAAAGGTAGGAGGCCCGACAGGTCATCCCAGGCTCCAGGCTGGTGAGATTCTCGAGGATTCCAAACACCTAGAGCCCCCACCATACCCTTGCACTATGCGTAGATAAGATATGAAGAGTGTTGTGTATATAAACCTATATAAGATTTTTCGTACTTCTAATGTGGGATAAATCTCGTTACATGAGACGATCAACACCGTCAATTTCTTGATCGGACGTTTGTTGAGGCTTCTCACCTTTTCCTGTGCATTGATCGACTTCTCAGTCTTTCCATCGATCCCGACAACATTTATACAATGTGTTCTTCCTTCTGAGCTTGTCCTTGCTTATGAGCTTCATTCTTTGCACACTTTCAATGTGTTTTTCCTTCTGAGATTTTATCTCTACATATTGTCTGACATGAAATATGTATACTGTTATATTGTTTGACATCAATGACACTATTTCCAACAATCTCCCCCTTTGTCATTGATGGCAACACTCCAAGTTCATACACAATCTCCCCCTGTGATTATGCTTCTCTCTTCTGAAGTTACTCTCCCCCTTTAACATAAATAGAAAAGGATTTGTCCTCCTATGATCTACCTGTATATATGTTATTGATCAATATCTGAACTCCAGTAAATTCCCCCTGCAATCATGCTCTACCTGCCATAACTGAATAACTCCCCCTGTCACTCTGCTCTCTTTGCCTCTGACTGTTCTCCCCTTTTGTTTTCTAAAAGGGTAGCTCTTCCTGACAAGGTCTCTCCTCTTGTTATCTATATGGGATGTCATATATATCATAATGTACATCATAATGTTGTTCATGCGGATATTGTTTCCTTACTAGAACACTGTGCAATTGCAGCTCATATTTTTCAAACAACCTTTCAACATGTCCATTGATTCTCATCGATTTCTAGCCAGATGTATCCATCTCTATCCATGATACTTTTCTACTATACATTTCTCTAAAGTCAACTTAGAAAGTTTATACTATGTTTGTCATATGACTGCAATTCTTTTTGCAACAATTGAATTCACTCATGTTCAATCTTTGCTATCCACATCTGTGGATTTTCTGGTTTGTTGAACTTTGTTCTCTGATCTTATATTACTGCAACTTCATTTTTCTTCCATGTTTCATTTACTTTTCTTTTCATATTGTATGAAGCATTTCTCATTGACTTTCTTCTTGAGTTCCAATAGTTATGGAATTTGTGGGCATATCCACCACAACTGTAGCATCTCATAGTGTAACAATGTGTAGTAATATGTCCAACACAATTGCAGTTCCAACATATTATATTGTCATTGAACCTACCAACTTGTTTTCTTCCATGATGCCTACAATCCAAGGCTTTATGACCATATTCATCACAAGAAAAACAATAACCATTAAAAACACTCTCATACCTCCTTTCATTCATCCATGAAGGTGTCTCTCTTCCAAACTTACTTTGAGGTGTATGAGTAGGTTCTGGATGTCTTCCTTGATATGTTCTTCTAAATATTGTAGTGTTGCTTTAATTATTTGAACATGAAGGACCTGCATCATACCTGCTTTCCCCTTTTACAAATGAAGGACCTGTAGCAAACTTGCCTTAATTTTTATAAATGAAAGACCTTCATCAAACCTGTCTTCACCTTTTACAAATGAAGGACTTGCATCAGGTTTCTTAGGATTACTAATTTCTTCGTTGTTGTAGCCAAGACCAGATTTGTCATTTGGTGATCTCTGACTATCTAAGTTCTCATCCAAGGTTATGGAGTTGTTCAAGAACTTGAATTGGGTGTTTGACTTCTCAACCTTATTTCTAAGATTCACAACTTCTTCTTCTCACTTATGACATGATTCTACCCTTTTGTTCAACTGGTTCCTCACTACCTCCTCTCTTCTTTTGGCTTCTTCAAGTTGGGTTTTCAGATTGACATTGATATATCTTAGTTATTTTAGATCTGCAAGGTTTCTGCTAAGTTCATCATCTTCCTTCTTTTCTTCTTTTTCTTGACTGATTTCATTCTTCAATTTCTCAATCTCCTTTTCTTTTTCTTCTAGCTGAATATTTTTCTCAGATATGATTTTTTCATTGTCTTTGAGCATTTCCTTTATTTCCAAGATATGCTTTTGACTCTTTTCAAGAAATTATTTAGTGTAGTCATGAAGAAAACTATAGTCTGAATAATTATGGTAATAGTGGTATTCATAGAGACTCCAATACACTTTTTTTTTAACCTTAGATAGTTCTTCTTCTACTTCTTCCATGGGATAAATGCTAACAGGACATTCTTCTGTTGTACCTGAATCTTCTTCTTTACTTGCATGGGAGAATTCAATATCAACATTATTGCAATCAGAATATTGTGGAGAGTCTTTACCTTTACTTATGGCTGATTATTCCTCTTCATCCTTGATAGGAATGTCTTTTGTGTCTTCTCTTTTGACTTGATACATCTTCTTGGGAGGATGAGCAGATTATTGAGCATAGGAGTTTGCATTCTTGTCATCCTTCTGTTGCATAGTTGTTTATTTATAGGTATCATCACAACACATGTCATCTTCTACATCAACCTGAGTAATAGGACTTGATCCTTTAACCATGTGTACTTGGTCATATCCAAGGCCATATTTGTTCAAGGGAAATCTTTGTAGAGTGAGAATTTTATCAAGGGCTTCAGTTCCTTTCTTGAATTTTTCAACAGTCTTTAGTTGATCCTTGAGTCCAACAAATTCTTGTTTTAAATTCTTGTCTTCTTCCATGCTAATGGCTTCTTGTTGTCTTGAACTGTGTAGCTCCTCTTGTGAGGACATTAGTTGTCTTTTTAAGGTATGTTTTTCTTCCTCACTTTCTAGCTGCTGTTGTTTGAGCTCTTCAACCTTTTGTTGCTCTTTATTAAGAGATTGTTCCAAGGATTCCAATCTCTCTTGATCCAGTTGGACTTGGATTCTAAATTCAACTATAATTTGCTCAAGTTCTTTCTTCTTTGAACCTTGTTTCCTCCTTTTCTCTAGCATGAGATAATTTAGTTGTTTACACCTTTGTTTATATTTTCTCAGTTCATCCAAAGCACACTCAAGCTCAACTTCAAGATTGACTTCTGCTTCAATGTCCGAATCTCCTTCAAGAGAATATTCATCACTAGAATTGTTGTAGACTGAACTTTGTTCTGATTGATATGCTTCATTTGAATTCTCATCTGAGTAGAGGTCTTTTAATTTGTCCCAGAGTTCCTTTGCAGAGTTACATTCACCTATATTCTCTTTGACATCATCAGGTAATCCATCAAGGATTGTATTCATTGCCATTGAGTTACTTTTCTTGGATTTATTTTGAGATGGAGTCCTTACTCTGTTTGGTGGGAAGTAATCAATGATCATTGAATTCCATACATCATGTCCCAATGCTTTTAGATGACTTTCCATTCTTGTACTCCAAAATATGTATTCTTGTTTTCCAGGTATTGGAGTTCCATTTACAATGTAAATATTTTGTCCATCCATGTGTGCTTAATTTGATCTTCCTTTCATTTTGTTAGACTGTTCTTAAAGGAAATTTTCTCTGATACCAATTGATGGAATATCCAACAATACTGAGAGGGGAGATGAATCAATATTGCCTACTTTTTCTTATTAATTTCACCAATATTAAGCACACACATTAATTATTCAATTAAGCAATATATGATGAACAACAAACCCTTATGAACACAAGATTTTATCGTGGAATCCAATAGGGAAAACCACCAACTCTTTTCTCATTAATAAATTGTTCTTTTACAAAACTGTTTTCAAGCTACAACTTGATGGAGAGACTGTCCCCAAGTTTCTTCAGCTACGACTGAAGGGATGCTTCCACACCCCATTTAACAAATACAACTGGAAGGAGGCTATGACCCCCTAGTTTATTAGCTACCACTGAAAGAATGCTTCAACACCCTATTTACCAACTACAATTGGAAGGATGCACCCACAACCTTGTTCACCAACAACAACTAGTAGGAGGCTTCGACCCCCTGTTTAGTCAAGTACAACTAAAAAGGAAGCACCTACTCCCCTACAGGCTTCTACCTACCCTTGCACCACCAAACCACCCTTAATTTCACAATGTAATTCAATCTCTTCTACTCTTCATTGAATTTTGATTCATACAACTATTAACACAAGTCCTATCAGATTTGGTTTTTTGACTTCGACTTGTTTTCCCTTGCTCCACCCTTCCTCCCTTTATGCATTTTATAACACTTATAACTCTTTTACTGTACTCTGTTCAAGGTGTTCATAAACACACAGAAATACTATCAAGTCTTCAAGTCTTCTTAGAGTTATTAACTGCTACACTTTCTACTTGTCTGCTGCAACCTCTGCTTGTATGGTATTCTAGTTATCTGTAGTCAAACTTCATCTCTTGGTCTCTGGATTCTGTCATTTAATATTCAATGAATCTGCTGCAGTCCAATAAAGGTATTTAATATCAAATATTGGATTGCATAAACACTTCTCTGTCTTCTTCTGTTCTTGATCTTCAATAAGACATTGACAGGCCCATTAGAACCAATAGTTCTTCTTCTTGAACTCTGCTTCTGTTTTGATCTTCTTATATGAACTCCAAAGACACCTTCTTATCACCACTCTTTCTCGTTTATATAATCTTCAAAATGGTGTGAGTTATAACACATTGTGTCCTTTCGTTTGGACCATCAAACCTCTTCATTTAACTTAACCATAATCTTGACACTTGTCATTATCTAATTGTGCCATGTGTCCTTGTTGACGTGGTCTGGTGACATAGATCTCTCTATGTGGCACATATTATTCTCCTTGATCTAATGGTCATAATACTATCCGAATGTATCTCAGATCGACGGTTGAGAGTGACTTCGAAATTTTGGCCTTCGGGACTTCAGGTAATTTGATCTCTCCACTTCCCAGTTCTCCCAAAGTGAGATTCCCCGAAGTGTAACCTCCTCACAAATTATAACCTGAAATGAATGTTTTTCGTTGATCATGATCTTAGATCAATGACTCGATCTGTCTGCAATGTTGCTTTGCCTTGGATTAAATACAATGGCTCTTCTTCTTTGATTATCATATCCTTCCACTTTAAAGTGATCCAACGACTATCGGGAATTCAGGTATTCGATATCTCAGTTCTTTTTCCTTGCTTATCCTATCCTTCCACTTAAAGTGATCCAACGACTATCGAGAATTTGGGTATTCGAGATATCAATTATTTTTCCTTGCTTATCCTATCCCTCCACTCAACTTGATCCATCGGTTGAGAATGGGCCTGAAGAAGATCAATGATCAAGGATGATTGCAGAGTCCTTCCGCAATGGAAACTGCTCGTTGGTAGTGGAAATGATGCCAACCGTAGATCTATTGATGGGTGACCATCAATGATCAATGTGGATTCCAGAACCATAACTTGCACGTGGTTTAGCCCATCACCCAAACTCCACAATTGAAGTTGTGTGATTTTTGGTGGATCAACGACAGTCGTCGATATTTGAATCTATAAGATCTGACGGTCCTGACTAAATGCAGGATTGGAAATAACACTTTGTTTAATTCTCCTTTTTCTCTCCGTAATCTATCCCTACTGTTGATCTAGCGCTTGCATATCCAATGGTCACGACTTAATCTGGTCGTTTGGTGGATCAACCATAGTCATCGATCTTTGAGTCGATGAGATCTGACGATCTAGACTAATTGTGGGATTGGAAATAGCGTGTAGTTTAATTTTCCCTTCGTGCTCCGCAATCAATCCCTGCTCTTGATCTGGCTTGCATATCTAATGGTCACAACTTGATATGGTCGTTGATCATTCCTCCAATGGTCCTTAATCCCACAGTCACTCATATGAACGACGTGCAATGTATATATATATATAAATATATTTCAAATGAACGACCGCGATCCTTTGTCATTAGATCAACAATTATTATCGCTTTGACCAAAAGGTAGGGGGCCTGATAGGTCGTCCCGAGCTCCAGGCTGGTGAGATTCTCAAGGAGTCCAAATACTTAGAGCTCCCACCATACCCTTGCACTATGCATTGATAATCTATGGAGATTGTTGTGTATATAAACGTATATAATCTTTTTTGCACTTCCAATGTGGGATAAATCCCATTACATGAGACGATCAACACTGCCAATTTCTTGATCAGACGTCTGCTGAGGCTTCTCACCTTTTCTTGTGCATCAATAGACTTCTCAGTCTTTCCATCAATCCTGATGACATTTCTACAATGTGTTCTTCCTTCTGAGCTTTCCCTTGCTTATGAGATTCATTATTTCCATACTTTCAATGTGCTTTTCCTTCTGAGCTTTGATCTCTGCATATTGTTTGACATGAACTATGTATACCATTAGACTGTTTGACATCAATGACACTATGTCCAACAATCCTTCTATTATAGGTTGCAATATGTTGCAATTGTTTCTAACAAAGTGGTGTAATCCTCATATAGCATCCTATGGGATTAAAATTGAAGCATGATGGGGAGTTTTTGTCCACCATGTCCATTTGAAGAAATATGAACACATGGTTATATTTCCCTTCTCTCACAAATAAGTACTCCTTGTCTGTGAACCCTTCCAGTCATTAGAAACAAATATTCCCATGTTATGTGATTATTGCAAGTGGGTCATATATTTAAGGGTTCCACAACTACCATAGTCAAGTCATCAATTTTTTTTTGAATGAATTCCCTAGTGTTGGTTGTGGAGCTTGGTTATCTTCCTGATTTAGAGGTCTTTTAATTTCAGCTGTGTTTATACCCCATGAAGTATTTACACCCCATAAGTATGTACACTCTTCCACACGGGGGAGTACAAAGGGGGGGTACCCCCTTTGCGGGGTCTCGGGGGGCTATCCCCCCGGCTGGGGGGTCTAGGGGCAAGCGGGCCCCTAGCGAGTGAAGCCCTCGAAGAAAAAATTGCCTTGTAAATGTATATTGTAATTTCATTGTAAATCTGGACCGTTCATTATAAGGTCACAGATCTAACGATAGAGATTATGCTAGGGTTTTTTTCCCTAGAAGGCAACCCTCTTTTATGAGGGAAATGTATTGCAGCTATGGTTGATGGAGAATATTGTATTCTAAGATAGGAGACTGTGAGAGAAAGAAGAGGAAGTTACAACAAGTTTTCTATAGGTTGTATCCCTTCATATGTTGGATAATAATAAAGGAAGGACCTGGCAATTTCTCTAGTGGACGTAGCCCACACTGGGTGAACCACGTAAATCTGTGTCTTTATTGTATTGTGTATCTTCTGTGTTTTGTTTCCACATTTGTTTTATTTTATTTCTCCACGGTCCTGTTTTTCTAACAACTGGTATCAGAGTGAAAGGTAACTCACAGGAAAAAAGGGTTCCTGGTTCGAGTGGGAGCAATGTTGGGAT
Organism: Picea sitchensis; assembly: GCA_010110895.2. Classification (NCBI taxonomy): domain Eukaryota; kingdom Viridiplantae; phylum Streptophyta; class Pinopsida; order Pinales; family Pinaceae; genus Picea; species Picea sitchensis. The sequence continues at coordinate 11,968 of SNQJ01S0156719.1, forward strand.
ATGGAAAGTTTAGGGTCGAGAAATTTAACGGCCAAAACTACCAGTTATGGAAGATGCAGATGGAAGACTATTTATATCAGAAGGATCTATTCCTACCATTGGGCAGAATAACAAAGAAGCTGACAACTACGAAGGACGAAGAATGGGATATTCTTGACAGAAAGGCTCTAGGAACGATACGGTTGAGCCTGGCAACGTCGGTGGCTTTCAATATTTCCAAAGAAAATACAACGAGGGGCTTGATGGATGCATTGGCCAAATTGTATGAAAAAACCTCAGCGTCCAATAAGGTATTTCTAATGAAGAGATTATTTAATATGAAGATGTCAGAAGGTGGGTCTGTTGCAGATCATTTAAATGATTTTAATATGGTTACTAATCAACTAAGTTCTGTAAAAGTGGACTTTGATGATGAGGTCAG
>SNQJ01S0156719.1:12398-30753 GCA_010110895.2 Picea sitchensis
TGCAGGTAGACACCAAAAGGAAGTGGGAGCAAGGCATGAAAGAGGAAATGGATTCCTTGGTAAATAACCATACTTGGGACTTGGTTCAGTTGCCTGCAGGAAAAAGAGAATTGCAGAATAAATGGGTTTACAAGTTGAAGGAATAAGATGGAGGAGAAAAGCGGTACAAGGCTAGACTTGTTGTAAAGGGGTTTGCACAAAAGAAAGGTATATATTTTGATGAAACATTTTCTCCTGTTGTTAAAATGACTTCAATTATAACTATTTTAAGTCTTGTGGTAGTAGAATATTTGCATCTTGAACAATTAGATGTAAAAACAACTTTTCTCCATGGGGATTTGGAGGAAGAGATTTATATGTAGCATCCACAGGGGTATGAGGTTAAAGAGAAGGAGAATTTGGTATGCAGGTTGAATAAGAGCTTATATGGCCTAAAGAAAGCTCCAAGGAATTGGTATCTAAAGTTTGACAGGTTTATGACAAAACAGGGTTATAGTAGATGTCATTTTGATCACTGTGTTTATTTTAAAAAACTAGAAAATGGAAGCTTTATTATCTTTCTATTGTATGTAGATGACATGCTTGTTGCGGGGTCTAATATGCAGGATATAAATGTGCTCAAGAAGAAATTATCCAATTCATTTGTGATGAAGGATTTGGGTGCTCAAAGAAAATCCTTGGTATGAGAATAACAAGAGACATGAAAAATTGCAAACTGACATTATCTCAGGGTGAGTACATAGAGAAGGTGTTGGAGAGGTTTAGAATGCAGAATGAAAAACCAGTAAGTACACCTTTGGCTAGCCATTTCAAATTAACTAATGAAATGTGTCCCAAGACACAGGAGGATATAGAATACATGTCTAGGGTCCTATATTCATCAGCAGTTGGCAGCTTGATGTATGCAATGGTTTGCACAAGACTAGATATTGCACATGTAGTGGGAGTTGTGAGAAGATATATGAACAATCCAGGTAAAGAACATTGGGAGGCAGTAAAGTGGATTCTCAGATACTTGAGAGGTAATTATAATCATGCATTATGTTTTGGAGGTTCAGAAACTGTTCTACAAGGATATGTTGATTCAGATATGGCAGGTGATAAAGATAGCAGGAGGAGTACCATAGGGTATGTGTTTACTATAGGTGGAACAACAGTAAGTTGGATTTCAAAATTGCAAAAGGTTGTTTCACTTTCAACAACAGAGGCAGAGTATGTTGCTTCTATAGAGGCTAGTAAAGAGATGATTTGGTTACAAAGGTTTATGGAGGAATTGGGAAAGAAGCAAGAGAATAGCAGGTTGTACTGTGACAGTGACAGTGCCATTCATCTTGCAAAGAAATCAGCCTTCCATTCGAAGACTAAGCATATACATTTGAGGTACCACTTCATACAATCCTCCTTGGAATATGGACATTTGAAGTTGGAAAAGAGACACACTAGCCAGAATCCTGCAGACATGTTAACAAAGGGAGTAACCAGGGAGAAACTAAGTTCCTGCTCAGTTTCAGTTGGTCTTCAAGAATGAAGATGAAGATGAGAAATTTTCCAAGTCCAAGAAGGTTCAGAGTCTAGCATATACAACAGTGGTGGAGTTGTTGAGATCAATCTCCAAGTGGGATATTGTTGGTTGTGGAGCCTGATTATCTTCCTGATTCAGAGGTCTTTTACTTGCAGCCGTGTTTATACCCCATGAAGTATTTACACCCCAGAAGTATGTACACTCTTCCACGCGGGGGAGTGCAGAGGGAGGGTACCCCCTCTGCGGGGTCTGGGGGGGCTATCCCCCTAGCTGGGGGTTCTAGGGGCAAGCGGGCCCCCAGCGGGGGTTCGGGGGCGAAGCCTCGAAAGGAAAAATTGCCTTGTAAATGTATATTGTAATTTCATTGTAAATCTGGACCGTTCATTATAAGGTCGCAGATCTAAGGATAGAGATTATGTTAGGGTTGTTTTCCCTAGAAGGCGACCCTCTTTTATGAGGGAAATGTATTGCGGCTATGGTTGATGGCGAATATTGTATTCTGAGATAGGAGACTGTGAGAGAAAGAAGAGGAAGTTACAGCGGGTTTGCTGTAGGTTATATCCCTTCATATGCTGGATAATAATAAAGGAAGGACCTGGCAATTTCTCTGGTGGACGTAGCCCACACTGGGTGAACCACGCAAATTTGTGTCTATATTGTATTGTGTATCTTCCATGTTTTGTTTCTGCATTTGTTTTATTTTATTGCTCCATGGTCCTGTTTTTCTAACACCGAGTGGGTCTCTCCTACCATGATCATGCCTGAATTCTAAAAAAGGCACAATGAGTTTGAGATCTCCATCAAAAATTAAATTTGGTTAAGGTGGGGATATTGTAGACAACAAATTCATCCAACAATTTTTCATGTGTTAACATGAGACCCATAAACATTCAAAAGGTCAATCCACTAGTTCAATTCTTTGGATAACATGGCTAGAAAAGAATCTGTAGAGACCTTATTCATTACTTCCCATGACTGATCCCACTCAATAGAAGTCCTCTAGATCTTCTAGTGACACTAAGAATATGTAAGTTCCACCTAGGAAAGGAGTTATACAAAATGGTCCTACATGTAAGAAGTATATTGAAGGAAGTTCCTTTCCTGTGACCTTGATATCTATGAACAAGATTGAGTAGAGATCTAGTTGAGCACATTGTGTAATCTACTTTTACTTAGATTCTTTGAAGCCAAGCAAGCTTCTGCTTCGATGTTTATTTTCCCCATGTGGTTTCTAGGGTATATAATGGGTATATATTTGTGTTTGTGAGCTTGTATGAATGCTTTTTGTTTTGATATCTCAATTACCTAACAACAATAAATATGAGAGAACAAAGCACATAAGGATTGGAGATAAACTAGCGCAATTGAAGAACATATAATTTCCACGTTAAAAGTTAATAGTGTCTGTGTTGGTGAATCACTAAGGACATAGGCCTAGGATTATGGATGATATGGTATCAAAGTTGTGAAATTGTGACCTTGAAGACACTAAGAGTGCTTTGAGGAAAAAATAAGTTGAGAAAACTTGACCATGGGTAAGAATCTACAAAGAGAAAGAATGGAGGAGTTGAAGGCATTCAATGTGCAGATTTGGGAGGAGAATCAATAGTTGAATGAAAAGTTGTAGAAGTCCAAAAGAAAGGTTGAAGATATGCAATAAGAGCTCTAGGAATTTGAAGAGATTATTTTTTATGAGAGGGAAGAACTGGTAAGACAACAAGACATTATTGGCCATGCCACAAGAAACTAGGTTTTGTGCAAATTTTAGCTAATGTAGTTGGGTGAGAAGGTGATTTAGATGGATGATCACCTAGAGTAAACATTTTCCCAAATATGGCATAACTAAGACAATAATTGGTAGTGAAGGAGGAGACCTTAAAAATTGTTAATGGAGCATTAAGTCCACCTTGATGGGGAGACATTGACGAGGGTTGTGTGAGCTAGCAGGACATGAGGCCATGGGAGGATAGGTGATAAATGTGAGGGTAATAGCCTAAGAACCATAACTAATTTTATGGGATGAGACAACAAAGAAGCCTCCATGATGTCCCTATACTTGAACTGAGGGAGCCTGAACCTTATATACTCAATGCAATGATTAAGGTCATGTGAAAGGAATTATGGAAGGTATCGTGGCATTTATTGTTTTTTTCCTAAGCCATTTGGTTGGGATATTTTATAGGATCTTCGGAGTGGAGGCAAAGGATGCAATTCCCCATCATTTAAGATGTATCCATTGCTCTATTGATAAGGGAAACATGGATTCTACCAACTAAAATTTCTCCTCCATTACTTGTAATCTTGTGCCTAGGGACCTTGATGAATTCGATGTTTAAAGGGAGTGGACAAGGGATGCATCACTTGATCTAGGTGGATATTGGTGGCCATGCACCTATTCCAACTCGCTCCTCTTGACAGTTTTTAGTTCAACATGTTATTTTGTACTTCTTTGTAATTGTGGGTTCTACACTTCCGGGGCTGTTTGAATCCCTACACATCTTCTAGGTGGATACTTGTGGCCTCCAACCTAATCCAACTGACTTATTTTGTATTTTTTCATGTCAGCACATCTTGTTGTACTTCCAGGGACGTTTTGGGGCCCTAAAAAATATTATTTTGTCTTGTCATATTCAAACTGTAGACAGAGTCAGAGTTTGACGGCATAATGCATAGTTCTTGAAAAGACCTTTCCAATGGGCTATCACGCGCCTAAACGAAGGTCGTATGCAAACGTTACGACCCTGGGAAGTTGAGGTACCAACTTACCCATATGGGCCCACATAACTTTTGGCATTTCATCTCCTAGGGTTAGGTTTTTAGATGTCTAGGATTTTGGAATTCATGAGTAATGTTAAAAAGGCCTATAGAGCCTCATTTCAATCATTCTACTTAGACGGATGCGTGTAGCAGTCACATCTCTTCTCAGAGATAGCTACTACCATTCGAGCAAGTGTTTCAATTCTGCAGTTTTATAGTTTCAACCTATTTCATTTATTCAATAAAAGAAATTATTCATTGGATATTTGTGTTGTTCTTCATATCTCTGTGTTTATTGTATTTAGTATGTTAATCAGTTCGTTGCGCTCCTAAATCTAGATCAGTGGTATTAGAGCGGTCTGCTCTTCATTTATTTTTCTGCATGCATGTTCCTGACAAGATCTAGCTACAAGAAGTTGGGACTCGAACCAATCAATCCTTTGCAATATCGACCGCGTCGAGCCCAACAACAACCCATGGGGGACGAAAAGAAAGACGATGGAGCAAGAGATACTTTTAAAATGTTGCTTGAGGAATCCCTTGTGCGAAAAATGAATGAAATGATGGAAAAATTTGCGTAGATCCTTCGACGACTACCCATAGGAGAAGCATCTTCATCAAGCGGCCATGCAACCCCCTTCACGGTATAGGTAAATTTTTATATTCCATTATTTGAAGGACTAATAGATGCATATGTTGTAGATAAATGGTTGAATCTGCTCAAAGGGTATTTTTCGGTCCACAATTTTTCCAATAGGGAAAATATTTCTTTTGCACTCCTCAAGGCGTCCCCCATGTCAAGGATTGGTGGGATACTTACTCTGAGCAAAGGGCCATAAAGGAATCTGCAATATTTTTGGTTGCCCCTACATGGGACTCCTTTTGGGATGCCATTAAAGAACAATACTACCCTGTTGGAAGCTATGAGGACCAGTACACCAGATGGATCACCCTGCATTAGGAAAGTGTCAAGACAATACCATATTTCACCAATATTTTCCATACCCTACGCACCAAATTGGGTATCAAAGACTCTGAGTGACATCTAGTGCTCAAATACTGTGGATGTTTGCATAAATACATTCAAACAAAAATGGATTTTATATACATCGCCTCATTGGGTACGGCTTATAGATCGAGAAATGTTTTAAGAAGAAGAGGTGAGAGTTTGGGTCTGCAAACTCCTCATAGTCGAATTAGGGCAAAGGAGGCCCCAACCCACACAACAAGGGATAGAGAAAATATGGCCACTCTCAGGACAACTAATCCAACCCGAAACATAAGAAGGTTAATGAGAAGACGAAGAAGGAAACTGAAAAATGGTGTGAATACCATAAAATCCCTTGGCACAACACTAAGGAATGTCACTCCAAGCAGTCACTCATGGTCGAGATGAAGGCTTCCAAGTCAGAGGCCGATTCTGACTCTGAATCAAATCCAGAAGGAGGGAAGAAGATTATTGATGTTGAACCTAGTGCCACTGTTGCTACCGCCAAAGTCCAGCCAAGTGAACCAGAAGATCCAGAGGAAGGGGAACACCTATTTCACTCACAGATGTGGGTAAAGGGGGATTCACTTCATTTCATTGTCGATAGTGGCAGTCAGAAGAACCTGATCTCAGCAAAGGTCATCAAGTGGTTGGACCTGCTGATGACACCGCACCTGAAACCCTACACCATCGACTGGCTTTGCCAAGGAAGAGATCTTTGTGTCAGCCAACATCGTCGTCTTCCCTACAACATCAAGCATTTCAAAGACGAGGTATTGTGTGATATTTATCCCCATGAAGTTTGTGATGTTCTTTTAGGACAAGCATATTTGTGGAAACATCATGATGTGTATGAGTCTAGAACCCACAGTGTTATTATTATTTTGGGTAGACAATTGTACAGGATACCAAAGGTAGCGCTGCCTATCGCTATTTCCTTAATCTCTACTAGGAAATGTAGCAAGGTCATTTCACAGACCAGGATTTTTTTCTTCTTTGTGATCATTGCTCACAGTAAGCATAAGGTCGCCACCACATCCATGGCCTCTACACAAAACCTCTCTTTGCAACAGAAGCAAGTGGACAGGATCATGGAAGAGTACAAATACATCTTCTCCTCACCTACCGGGGTACCGATGAACTGCCAAGTCAAGCATCCAATTGATCTCACCCCTAGTGCACCTATTCCTAATGGAGTAGTATATCGCCGCTCACTGATGGAAAATGAAGAAATCAAGCATCATATATAAGAGTTTCTTCAAAAGGGGCCCATCAGACCCAACTCCTCCCCTTGCGACAACCCAATTGTACTGGTGCAGAAGAAGGATGAGACTTGATGACTATGCATTGATTACAAATAATTAAACAAAATCACTGTGAGGAATGGGTACCCAATTCCTAGGATTGGTGACCTTCTTGACCAACTAAATGGGCAAAATTTCTTCAAAAATATTGACCTAAATTATGGCTACTACTAGGTTCCCATTGAACCAACTGATGTATGGAAGAAAACTTTCAAATCCAAAGAAGGTCTCTTCGAATGGATTGTCATGCCCTTTGTCTTAACAAATGCACCATCCACTTTTATGAGGTTGATGGATGATGTATTGAGACCCTTCACCAAATATTTTGTGGTGGTATATTTGGATGACATCCTCATCTTCAAAAAAACTTGGGAGGAGCACATGCGACATATTCAACAAGCTTTGAGCACTCTGTGGAAGTACAAGCTATATGCCAACTTAGAAAAATGCTCCTTTGGCATGAACATGGTACAATACTTGGGCTACATTGTTGATGAGAATGGGGTACATGTTGATTCGGCTAAGATCCAAGTCATCCGTGACTGGCCAACCCCGACCACACTAACCGAGCTTCAAATATTCTTGGGACTGACTAACTTATACCGACGGTTCGTGTTGGGATTCTCCCATATTGCATGGGCCCTCAGCCAAGTGACCAAGGGCGGTGGGAGGGAAAATTTTATGTGGGGGATGGAACAACAAGGAGAATTTGATGATTTGAAGCATTGCTTGTGCTTAGCTCCAGTACTCTCCTTGCCCGATCTGCAACATTCATTTGATATTGAGACTGATGCATCTGACTATGCTATAGGTGCAGTTCTCACTCAACAAAATCATCTCGTGGCATACCATAGTGAGACACTCTTAGATAATGTCCGAAAATACCCCACCTATGACAAGGAAATGTATTCCATTGTACAATCCTGTCGTCAATGGAAACATTACATTCTGGGAAAGGAGACAATCATCCACACTGATCACAAGCCTATGCAGTTCATACAGACATAGGGGAAGTTGCATAACTATCGCCATTAGAAGTGGTCCACCTACCTGCAATAGTTCCATATCAACATCAAGTATAAGACATGTAGCACAAATCATGTCACTGACTGCCTCAGTCGACCTCTCGTGGCTGCACTCACCACTATGCTCCATTCCTATGGACATGAGGTGTCTTAGTGGCCCCAACTTTATCAACAAGATCGAGACTTCACCACCACCTATAATCTCTTGGGTACAGGCGCGAATATCACCGATTTTCACATTCATGATAGAATATTATGGCATCTCGGCCATCTCCATGTTCCTGCAAGTGAGAGTGCAAAAATAATTTGGGAATACCACTATAGTCAAATGGCAAGACATTTTGGCATAGAGAAAACTATGGTCGTTCTACAGAAAAAATTTTATTTTCCAAAACTTCGACAGGACGTCAACAAGTATATCATATCTTTCATTTCATGTGCCATTTCCAAGCCATCCATCAAGAATCAATGCTTATACACCCCTATTCCTACTACCGAGAAGACTTGGGAATCCATATCGATGGATTACATGTCTGGCCTTTCGTCCACCAAGAAAGGCAATGATTGTGTATTTGTGGTCGTTGATCGGTTTACGAAGATGGCCATCCTCATAGCCTGCAAGAATTAAATCATAGCAACAGATACTACCAAGCTCTTCTTCGAACGAGTATGGGTCCATTTTGGGATACCATAGACCATCATCTCTGACCAGGACATCAATTTCGTCATCACATTTTGGTCGAGTCTCTGGTCACTGTTTGACACCAAGATCACTAAATCCACTACTTTCCACCCCCAAACCGATGACCAAACAAAGGTAGTCAATTGGATGATTTTGCACATCCCGCGCATGTATAAATCTAAGCATATGTGTACATGGGATGATAGTCTCCCCTATGTTAAACACAGTTATAACAGGGCTCTCCATAGCTCCACCAACCATAGCCCATTTCAAGTGGGGCTGGTATTCCAACCGTTGGGTCCCATTAATGTTGCACTACCTCTTGTAGCCACACAGACAATCTATTCCCATGTTCGTTCTGAGACAGACAAATCCACTAGATTCATTAAGAAAATTCAACACATCCGCCAACCGGTCCATGAGATTTTGTAGAAATCCAATGCTAAGTACAAGCAACACCATGATAAACACAAGGTACCGCACTAGTTTCAGGTTGGAGACAAGGTCTGGTTACATTTACATAAAGAGTGTCTTACAGAGACCCATAAAAATCTCCTCCCACTTCTCTATGAGCCTTACACTATCACCAAGGCTATGGGTAGCAATGATTTTGAGCTCAACACTCCACCCTTCCTTGGCTTGCACCCAATGTTCAATGTGGACCTCCTTTGGCCATATTTTCAACCATTATTCGACACCCGAGAGATCACAGAACAACTGAAACCAATATATCTCAACCCTAACTCCATGGAACAAGAATCCACTGATCCGATAGTGGAAACATAGGTCAAGGGAACTCGCCAGCAGAGGATCCAACTTTATCGGGTTGTCAAAGCATAGCATCTCCTACACCAAGGAAATTGGCTAACCCGGAGCCAAATTCAATAGAAGTTTCCTCACCTGATGGGGGAACTCAACGCAATGGAGACCATTGTTTCCTAAGGGGGGAGGAGGACTGATCCAGGTGGATATTGGTGGCCACCCACCTATTCCAACTGACTCCTCTTGATAATTTTTAGTTCTGCACGTTCTTATGTACTTCTTTGTAATTGTAGGTTCTACACTTCTGCAGTTGTTTAAATCCCTAAACATATTCCAGGTGGATACTAGTGGCCTCCCACCTAATCCAACTGGCTTATTTTGTATGTTTTCATGTCAGCACACCTTGTTGTACTTTCAGGGTCGTTTTGGGGTCCTAAACAATGTTTTTTTGTCTCGCCATAGTCAAACTATAGATAGAGATATAGTTTGATGGTGTAATGCATATTTCTTGAAAATACCTTTCCAATGGGCTATCACATGCCTAAAACAGAGGTTGTATGCAAAATTTACAACCCCAATAAGTTGAGGTACCAACTTACCCATAGGGGCCCACATAACTTTTGGAGTTTCATCTCTTAGGGTTATATTTTTGGATGTCTAGGGTTTGGTCATTCATGAGTAATGTTAGAAAGGCCTCTAGAGCCTTATTGTAATCATTTTTCTCAGACATATGTGCGTAGCAGCCACATCTCTTGTCAGAGATAACTACCACCATTCGAGCAAGTGTTTCAATTATGCAGTTTTACAGTTTCAACCTATTTCATTTATTCAATAGAAGACATTGTTCATTGGATATTTGTGTTGTTCTTCATATCTTTGTTTTTATTGTATTTAGTTTGTTAATCAATTCATTCCACTCCTAAATTTGGATCATCACTTGAGAAAATAGGGAGTGGAATACCTCCAAAGGCTTAGCGTAGAAGGGGAAAACTCTTTCCACGTCCATGCATCTATAAACAAATTGTGGATATTAGGTGTTTAACATAGGGGTTTGAATGTAGGCATAATCTAACCACTATGCAACATATGGAAGCATTTGAAGACAAGATTTTCCAACAGAGGCGCAACACTTACATCCAAACTATGGACAAAGAGATAAAGAACTTGGTCCTAGACATAGGTGTCTCACGTAGTAGAGTTACTTATTGCAACAAAATGTGGAGTTACACTAGCAATACTAGGGAGACGATTAATAGAGAACCCAATCCTAGACATAGGTATCTCAAGTAATAGAGTTAATTAATACAAAAAAATTGTGGACTTACACTAGCAATACTAGGGAGATGATTACCTATAGTATGGATAACAAGATGAAGCAAGATAACCTTCTCATGGAGCACATTCAAGATATTCACCAACTATTGGACAATGAGTATGACTCCCTCCAAGAAAAAATACACAACCTTCACACTTTTATCGCATGCTCAAAGTGTAGATAAGCTCGTGACTACACAACAATAAATAATAATTTGGTGTTCCAAGTTGGAGGCACCCCACTGTCGACGATTAAAATCTCAACGATGAATTTTGCCGCAAAGGTTTGCTAATCTCTATTATTTAATTATGATAATAATATTTAACTAGTAGGTGGGACCCCCTTGTAGACTAGAGGTGCAAAGATAGACGTGTTACACTTATATGTTGCTGCTGTCATGATGTTTCCTACACATTCCTGTATAGTTGATGATGCAATATTGGTTTCATTTGATATCACAAATGGTTGGTTGATGCATTGATTTCTAAATATTGTTAATATTCACTCGCATTACAGGGCAGTGCTATGGATATAAGGATTATTTGTTTATAGGAGTTATGTTATGATATAACATTGGTTAGTAATATTGTACATGATTTTATGCAAAGGATAGTATGATGATATGGGAGCTAGCTCAAAACAAAAAGGGAAAGAAACTATGGATAAGTCCTAAGGCCATGGTAAAAAGATTACATATAACCTTGAATGTGTATGTAAATTGTTGCAAGTAATGGACGTAGATGTTATACTATGCGTTGTGGTTAAGAGATTATGTAATTTTGTTTAAAGGATTATATGGGAAGCGCATATGGTAACGTTAACATATGTTATTATGGTGACATGTTTTTTGTGGCGCACTATACAATGGATATGGCATCAAATTTATACAATTGATATGGCATTGAATTATGCAATGGTTATGGTTTGAATTTAATGGTTGATGTTATGTTAATGGGATGGCTCGTATGTGAAATTGAATAGGGCCAGGTGAGGAAGCGACGTGCATTTACTACACTTCACTCCAAACCACCCTCGAGCTCGTCACCCTAGTATAGTTGCATTGTTGCTCTGTTGGTTGTGGAAGCTCCGCGATTTCAGGTTTCGAAGGGGAAAACTCAAGCCAACTCTTCATTGCAGCGATTTTTCATAGGTATGGCTCTTTACTTTCCATCTATGATGGTATCTATGTATTATGAATCAAATGGTGGATCATGATTGCATGGGTTATGTGTTTTTATTGAGTTTTCAACTGAGTGTCAATACTGTGCTTATGGTGTTCTCTGTGATTACTGTGGAATGTTGGCAGTTTGAAGGAAATAAATGGGTGTTATTTATTTGTAAAGTCCACACATTGGTTATTGATAAAATGAATTCATTCATCTTGGTTCTTTATGATGATTCTCTGTGGAAAATGATAATAGTGGTGCAACGAGCCCTAATTTTTATTGTTGTGGGGTTTTACCACCAGTCTGGGTATTAGTTGTTGTCACCCCTTTTTTTCATCTTAGTCGTTGTTGTGGTTCACCCTCCAGGTTTCAATGAAACTATTGAAAATGGTATTATTATTTCTCTGTTTGGTCGAGCCTGAGCTATTGTTTGTTATGGATTTTCCTACTGTCACTATCACTAGTCCAATCTTGTTTTTCCCATAATGTAAATGGAGGCCTGTGTATGTATCAAATGGCTACGGGTTGTTCCCTGACATTATTTTCACAAGATTTTTAACACTCTTTCCTCTCATCTCTGTTATAATGGTTGACTGTTATGTTTGTGATGCTCAATGTCAATTACTTTTTGAAGGTTATCAACCTATGGGGTATTTGGAAGAGGCACTCTCTCTATGTGTCTTCAATATATTCATTGTTTAAATCAACCCTCGTTTCCTATTTGAAATAAAGTGTCAAGAGGCATCTGTGTTTGCCTGGGTTGTTGAGCTCGAATTGCCTTGTTTCTAATCAAGCATTCTCTTTATGGTTCTATCAAGATCTTGCGGTTATAAGTTGAAAGACTGTGGTGGTTTCAAAGGATCTTGGCTCACTATTTTTCCAAGATTATATTTACCTGTGGTTTCTTCTCGGTGGTAAATTATTTTAGGAGGTAAACAGATTATGAGCTCTCTGTGTTTTCGAAGATATAACACACTTTTGTTACCTCTTTGCAATAAATTTCCAAAGAAACCAACTTGGTTCTATTGATCCCGACTTGCTTCTATTTTTCCTTGGGCACCCTTTTGGTCTTGTCAAGACTTTAGTTTACCAGTTTAATGATTGTGGTAATTATAAAGGGCACGGGCTCTCTCATTTCAAACATTATCTCTTGGTCAAGTCTTTATGTTTCCTCTCTGTGACAAATTTGTTTGAACAGAAAAAAACTATGGGTTACCTACAACCTGAGAGTTTTCCTTTTGGTCGATTATGGTCTTTCCACTCATTACTATGTTGAATCCTAGCACGATCATGATTCCAATTGAGTTGTAAAGGAACCTGTGTGTATGATCGATTCATCAAATGTGATCTTGGTCCTGTCAATTTTAAAAGCGACACCTCTATGTCAATATGGTTATGTTCTCGTCATGCATCATATGGCTCTGTCTTTTATCGAGCGTTTATTTTGGAAGGAAGGTTGTATATGTTTGATGAATGCAAATCTCAGGTTCAGAGCTACATGTTTTAGGTTAAGTGTTGTGGTCGAATTAATATTGGTATCGATGGTTATATTGTTGAAGACTTGTGTGTATGATAGGTTCATCGAACATGCTCTTGATTATGTCCATATTTAAAGAGGACCCGTGGGTGATTAAATCAGGCCCGATTATTGTTTGATTACAGTTGTCAGTTGGTGGTTAGCGCTAGGTCTATTATTATTTGATTGCATTTGATTTCCATGGATGAATATTGGATATAGATAATAGGAATCATTGTGCACATTATGTTTGTTTTAAAAGGAAAAGGTCAGCATAAAAACATACATGACCGTGGCTCGAATAGTTATGATGTGATTGTGGAATTGGAAATGGTAATTGCATGGTTATTATATAGGATGGAAAGATTGATATAATTTGAAGAAATCTTGGTAATTAAATTGTTTTATTGAAGACAAGAAGTAATATGTATGCAATTAAGGAACAATTAAAGGTTTTGGGTCTTAAAAGTGGATGATTTTTGGATTATAATTGAGACAGAGTTATGATTGATGTTTGATTTAATTTATTTTATGAACAATATATGTATAATTAACTCTCATTTTCTCACTTTTTCGCTCATTATAAATCCCCTCATAATCCCAAATTCATTTTGCACGCCCTGTTCACTAAAATAAAATTAAAACTCTGTATGACAGTGATAAAAATTGACACAGAGATAGATGACAGTTGATATATTTTGGTGTTGTTTGAACAATCAGTGATTTAATGAATTGCCGAGCAGTAATCATGTTCTTACTCCCTGTCATGATATCACTTTTCTCTTATTACAATCCCCATAGATGTCCCATGAACCCTACTTCACCCCCTACTCATTTGACAATTATTAAATATTTTTTATGGATTGGATTGCATGGGACTGATGTTAATTTCTGAGCCAAACTTTGTTTCATATAAAGAGAATGTCATGTATGGTTTGTTAAGAGCTAGTTGCTAATAATTTCTGCATACAGGATGAGCTTCTTCAGTAGAGGCAACCATGGCCGAAACAATAGGGGAAGAGGTAACTAGAACTGAGGGCCTAGAAGGCCCAGATTCTCAATTCATTTCGATGTTGATCCTTTAGAGTTAAACCATATTTTTCAAGCTAGATTTTTCAATTGGATTAGGCAAGGGAGAGTTCAGCCTAGACTAGAGAGGCCTCCCTTCCATCCCCAAAATGTTCTTGGTATCCATGTTCCTCCCCATGTATCTTTGCAACCTAAAGTTACCAAAACTGATGGATGGCATGAGATTGTTCACCCAACAGTGTCCCACCATCGTGGCTGGCCAAACTTGTCATTACCTCCTCCTCCTCCACCTGTAAACTAAAATGCTCAAATTTCCCGTGCACACTCACCTGTACAGTCCTCACATGCAAGAAAACGACTCAAAACTGAGGCTCACCATGTGCATGACAAAGGTAAAGTTGTTGTTGCTCCCTCCTCTCCTTCAAGTGACTCATCCAAGTCAGTGTCTTCCTGTATGCACTTGAGAGATGACTGCTCCCATGTATTTAGTGAGATCAAACCTCAAGGTTCCACCCAACCTAAGGCTAATTCAAGGAATTCCAAAAGGGACAACAACAACAAAGGAAGAATTGCCTCTCAAAGTGGCAAATATGGTTTTTAATTATGTTTTTGTAATTGATTCGTTGAGGATAGTGGGTTGCTGAAAGTTTTGGACAACAAACTATTTTTGGATATTGTGGATATGTACATGTTTGGATATAATTTGAAATATATCTGATATTTAAATTTCAATTTGTGGAAATAAGTATGGGAGCCACAAGGAAGCATGTGTTTGATTGGTTGTCTAATTATGTTTATTTTTTTAAGAAATAAAAGGGAGTCACAAGGGGTCCCACCTACTAGTTATTATTTAATAAAAGACCCTTAATTATTATTATTATTATTTCTTCCCCTAAACTAAAAGTTAATTAAGTTTTAATAAACCATGCTATGGTTTGTTAGGAAATAAGTTGCTAATAATTAACATGGGATGAGAGCTAACTAGTAGAGAGCAACCATGAAGCCCGAAACAATAGGGAAAGAGGTAACTAGGCTGAGGGCCTAGGGCCCGATTCTCAATTCATTTAGATGTTGATCCTTTAAGAGTTAAACCATATTTTTCAAGCTAGATTTTTTCAATTGGATTGGGCAAGGGAGAGTTGACCCTAGACTAGAGAGGCCTCCCTTCCAATCCCAAAATGTTCTTGGTATCCATGTTCCTCCCCATGTATCTTTGCAACCTCAAGTTCCCAAAGCCGATGGATGGCATGAGATTGTTCATCCAACAGTATCCAACCATAATGGTTGGCAAAACTTGTCATTACCTCCTCCTACTCCACCTGTAAGCTAAAATGTTCATATTTCCCTTGCACACTAACCTGTATAGTCCTCCTATGCAAGCAAAAGACTCAAAATAGAGGCTCACCATGTGCATGACAAAGGTAAAGTTGTTGTTGCTCCCTCCTCTCCTTCAAGTGACTCGACCAAGTAAGTATCATCATGTATGCATTTGAGAGATGGCGCTCCCATGTCATTAGTGGGATCAAGAATCAAGTTTCCACCCAACCTAAGGCTAATTCAAGGAATTCCAAAAGGGACAACAACAACAAAGGAAGAATTGCCTCTCAAAGTGGCAAAATATGGTTTTTAATTATGTTTTTGTAATTGATTCGTTGAGGATAGTGATGGGGCTGACAGTTTTGGACAACAAACTATTTTTGGATGTGTGTGGATATGTACATGTTTGGATATAATTTGAAATATATCCCGATATTTAAATTTCAATTTGTGGAAATAAGTATGGGAGCCACAAGGAAGCGTATGTGTTTGATTGTTTGTCTAATTATGTTTATTTTTTTAAGAAATGAGGAGTCACAGGGGTCCCACCTACTAGTTATTATTGTCAGACCATAATTATTATTATTTATTATTTCTTCCCTAAACTAAAGATTGGTTAAGTTTTAATAGAAACTTAACTAAATGAAGCCCTAAACTAAAGATTAGTTAAGTTTTAATAAACTTAACTAAATGAGGTAGTTGAACTACTTCAACTAATTTGGAATGCATAAAATCCAAATGAGAAGGAAGAAAAAGAGGATAATAGAAGGAGAAATCATACTAAGGTTTGCTCTTGAGTTTTATTGAGATAATTCAGTTTTCATTCATTCTTCAATTCATTAGAAGCCTAATTATATTTTATGACAACATGGTCCTATTGTAGACAACAAGGTTCAAAGTTGAACCATATCATTTCGATGCTTATTTTAGAGGTGTTGATCTATCTTTGATAGTCTGTGTAGACTTGTCTGTTTATGAATTGAGTTTCATGACTGATAAAGGATATTGTGCAGAGCCAAGTGGGAAGCAGTTTGTGGTAAGCTAATCCAGATTTTAAAAGTTCAGTTTTTTACTTCTTGTCAGAGTCCTTTTGTATGGTTTTCATCGGGGATATCTAAGTTTGACCTTGGTCCATGCCCCCACAAAGATATTTGTAAGGAGAAATATACTTTTGATTTCTTGGAGTGAAATAAAGCGATTTCTATTCTGTCTCAGTTGTGTTAATATGTGACTTGGTATTTTTTCTTTTGATCTCCACATTTACTTTCTGCAATCTGCTTATTTTCAGAAAATTATATTAAAATGCTATATTTTGCAACAATCTTTTTATTAAAAAAATCAGCCTAAGCCCTTGTAATTCATACTTGTGGATTAAGAAATACATTTTGAGGCTATAAACATAGGGTAATATTGCTGACTATATTTCCTTAACCAAGCGAGATTCGAAAATGATTGAGTAAGATAAATTCATATATTTTACTCAACATTTATTTGGCAACCATACTAGGGAGATCTTCCATATCTCTTTGGTTGATTTTATGCTTGATTATCATTGAATATATTTATATTGTTTCTTTTTTGACTGTTTCTTTTCTTCATGACTGTACCTGTTGCAAGGCAACCCAATATTGAGCCCGGTCTTAAAGATCAAACCAACGTTGCTTTAACCTTGTTTAATACCATATTAGAGACCGCTAATACCCGAGTTGAGCTTGAACGTTGATGGACAGTGATTGAACAAGACATAAGTGTTCGAGAATGTTGGGAAGCTAGGCAAAGACAACCTAGGAATTAGCCATAAATTTTCTTTTTCCTACAATTTTGATCTTCTTTTCATGTCCTTAGACCCTCACATCTCTAGGAGAAGAAAAGGTTTATCACCCGAGATTAATCCTATTGCTGAAATAGGAAGAAGAAACGTTGTTTTGTCATTCCAACAAAGTACTCTAAGGAGAACTTTTTCTGATTCATCTAGTTCGTCTTTCTCTCCCTTACCTATCGTTCACAAGATGGCAACTAGAGGTGGCTCTGGTGGCACTAGAGGTGCTTCTTCGTCCCAACCTTCAATCTCATCAGTTATTGGTAGCTTATATAGTCATCAAGTCCCCTTCCAATCTACTACAAACCCCGCCAAAGTCATAAAAATGTATGGACTCTTTCATTTTGAAGAAGATGCTACAACTATATTTCATAGGATCATCTGTTGACTGGAAATTTTTCACTCTGGGTGTATAGGTTTGCAAATAATATTTCATCTCTGCAAATTATTTTCAAGGGAAACAATGCACAAAATCCACATAATGCACTTATCCTAAGTTTTGGAGCAAATATGACTTTGCGCTCAAAGAGTAAAGACAACGCATAAATGAACGGTTTAGAGGCTGGCGCTGAGATCTACGGTCCACAAGCTTTTCCGGAACCCCTGACCGTTCTACCTTTAATGACGGGGGGGGGTCCAGAATCGGGTATAAAGAAGGCGCGCATCTGAACGACTGAGAGGTTGGCGCATAGATCTACGGTCGAGATTCAATTCTGGACCCCCCCGACTGTTCTTCCTTTAACGATGGGGGGGGGTCCGGAATGAGGCGGTTTTTCCTGGCGGACCCTGTCTCCACGTGTCACCTATCCATTTCATCAGGCCTTCTCCGCTTCATGCCACATCCTTCATCCGCGCTGCGCCTGTCAATCTCTCACCCTTCATTCCTTCACCCCGTAACCTCATGACACCATCCTCCATTATCCCGCCATCTGCATCCCTACATTTGCATAATCCAAACTTAAGGAAAAAGAGTAATAGATTAACAAAGGTTAGCAATAAAGTTAGTGTATTTAAACTAGGCTAAACTAGTTAATAATTAATTAATTAATTAATAGCTAAGTTAGTTTAGTAACTATGTTAGTTTTTTATTAATTAATATTTAATAAAACATATATTAAAATAAAAAACATAAAAAAACAAAACATAATAAAAT
>SNQJ01S0156719.1:30763-44706 GCA_010110895.2 Picea sitchensis
TCTTACATTTATTATATCTAACTACCATAGTGGGCCTTATTTAATAATATAGTGGACCTAGTCCACCTTACATTGAATGACCTCCACTATTATCACTATGGGCCCTCTGGCCCCCCCCACTACCTCTCTAGCTACCTTACAGATCATGGGAAATGTTTTCCTCATCCAAGAAGAATATGACCACTTGAAAAGAAAACTCGGGGAAACAGTACAACAGTTTTCAGCGAGGTTCAATGAGGTGTATCATTCAATACCTGTGGATGTAAGGCCACCTCCTGGTTTAGCCAAATTTCATTTCCCAGACGCCTTCGATCATGAGATGGCATTCCAATTAAGAGAAAGGAATACTGCAAGCCTTGAAGAAATGCAGAACATTGCAGTTGATGTGGAGACCAACTTGCTGATCATAAGGTCAAAGTTAAAGGACAAAGAAAGGGAGCAGCTGAAGTCATCAGAAGCTAAACTGGAGATTTTGGCCAGTGCCATGGAAGAGATGATGTAGAGGATCAACAAGAAAGATGAGCTTGTTGTCCAAAGACACCATGTTCCATTGATCTCAGAGAAAGAAAAGGTCATTGTTTCCAAACATTTTGCTGTTCATCCTTGGTACCATGGTTTGGATAATGATTCTTTCATGTATTCAATTCACAACACAGTCAAAGATGAAGCTCCATCTCAACTTGCAGAGGAACAACCAGCTGATATGATGTGCATGTTTGAAGACATTCCTTACTTGGATTATCCACCCAAGTGTGATCAATATGATGATGAGCATGAGGCTAAAACAGATGTGGATTGTTCATAGCAATCATCAGCATGTCATTGGTAGGAAGAAGATCAGTTATAGCTTATATATGACAATCATTCTGCACACAAAAATTATGACAACAAGGATCAATGTGCAGAAAATCTCAGAGGAAGTGAAAACACTTTGCCCTTATGTTTCTCATCTTTTCAATTTCTGAAAAGAAACTCTAGGCCAGTTGTAAATAGTGAAGATGGAAATTCCTCTGATCAATCAGTTGATGATGCCATTAAGGATATGGAGGCTGTTCTAAACCTAGAATCACAGCCCTTTACCTACTTTGATTTTCAAATTTCAGATGAAAGATTAAAGCCCGAGGAGAATTATGAGTTAATCCAAAATAACTCTGTACCATTATGCTTTAATTCATTTTAGTTTTTGAAAAAGAATCTTGAGTATATGCTAAAGGATAAATACACAGAAAATCAAGAAGTTTCAGTGGAACCATTACAGCAGTCAGTTCAATTTCTACAGGATCCAATATCAGATGTGTTGGATGACTTGTGTTTTCAAAGTCTTTTTCCATCATCCATCTATGGGATAAAACGTTGTTATGATATTGACATGATCAGGTAGTCAACTTCATTGTCTTTTTCAGCAGGAGTCATATTACAAAGCCCATCAGAGCAGTTGCAGCCATGTCAGGAAATGCATGAGGATGAAAATAACATAGATACAGTGCCAGAGATGCCATCCAAAAATCAAGGAACATGTAATTTCTACCTTGATCCTATAGCTACCTATATGGAGAATTTTTTCACTGTAGAACCTTAATCTATCTCTGACATTACTTTTGTTCTTCAAGACTGTCGGGGTCTCTGTTGTAAAGATCAATCATGTTTTCAGCAGTGGCCATTACACTTTGCAATTTTGAGTCAATGGGCAAAAGGTCAAGCTGAGCTTTTCACTGTGTTAACAAGCAGTCAAACAGTCCTCTGGTCTCAACAACTACTTGATTGGCTTCATTAGCATTTTTGTATTATTTGATTTAACAAAATTATCAGTAGCATAGGGTAGGTAGGAGAACGTGAATAAGCTCAACATTATGAGCATCTCTTTTTAAGCAATGTTCATTTGATTTGGTTTCAGTTGCAAAATCAAAACAGGTACAGGTTGCAGAATAAGATTTTGGGATCAGCCCAATGGATAAAGCACGGGTTTGTATGTTCATAGGTCTGTGGTTCTTGACACCTCCTGAAAGAAGCTGCCATCCCCAGGTGGAGCCATTGTTATAACCCCATAATTCATAGGATCATTTGTTGACTGGAAATTTTTCACTCTGGGTGTATAGGTTTGCAAATAATATTTCATCTCTGCAAATTATTTTCAAGGGTAACAATGCACAAAATCCACATAATGCACTTATCCTAAGTTTTGGAGAAAATATGACTTTGCGCTCACAGAGTAAAGACAATGCATAAATGAACGGTTTAGAGGTTGGCACTGAGATCTATGGTCCACAAGATTTTTCGGACCCCTCGATCGTTCTACCTTTAACGATCCGGGGGGGGTCCGGAATCATGTATAAAGAAGGCGGGCATCTGAACGACTGAGAGGTCGGCGCATAGATCTACGATCGAGATTGAATTCCGGACCCCCCCGACCGTTCTGCCTTTAACGATGGGGGGGGTCTGGAATGAGGCGGGTTTTTCCAGCGGACCCTGTCCCCACGTGTCACCCATCCATTTAATTAGGCCTTCTCCGCTTCATGGCACATCCTTCATCCACGCTGCGCCTATCAATCCCTCACCCTTCATTCCTTCACCCCATCACCTCATGACACCATCCTCCATTATCCCGCCATCTGCATAATCCAAACTTAAGGAAAAAGAGTAATAGATTAACAAAGGTTAGCAATAAAGTTAGTGTAGTTAAACTAGGCTAAACTAGTTAATAATGAATTAATTAATTAATAGCTAAGTTAGTTTAGTAACTATGTTAGTTTTTTATTAATTAATATTTAATAAAACATATATTAAAATAAAAAACATAAAAAAACAAAACATAATAAATATATAACAAAAATTAATAAAACAAATTAAAAATAAAAAACAAAATATAATAAATACATAATAAAACAAATATAAGAATTTAAAACACATATAACAAAAACAAAATTAAAAAGAAACACAAAATGAACGTAACACATAACAAAAAAAAATATTAAACAAATATTAAAAAAACAAAAACATAAAAAATGAAAACTAACCTAAGTCCTACCCACCCCCAAATTCCATGCACACCTTCACACATCACGCCCCATCCAATTTCACATCAAATAAATCAAACGGTTGAGAAATTTTCCGGACCCCCCCTCACCATCCAGAGTTTAATGAGAGGGGGGGGGGGGTCCGGAATGGTAGTATACCAAAACCACCCCCCATACACGTGTCAGCACCCTATTCCAGCGGACCCCCCCCCTAAAACCTCTTACCACCTCAGGGGGGGTCTGGAATACCACCAATCACGAAAAAAACCGCCTTTTTCATTTTTTTGGCCTATTTTCGCCTGTTCAACATGTCTTCGTCCAAGGCCGTTTTTGGGCAAATGAAAACGAATTTTAAGAAACCGAGAGAGGTTTTTCTATGTAACAGGATGAAGAACGAAAAACTCTCTCATTGTTTTCACAGGTACCACGATAAGGGATAACCGAAGCCATCTTCAAGGCCCTTTTTTCCAGATTTTCTCTTTTCCGTTACAGTCCTGGTTTTGCAGGAGCTGTTACGACCAGCTGGGGACGAATTTAGCGAAACCGAAGGATATTTTGTCCAGAACATGCCCATCTCCAATAAAATCCTTCAGTTTTTGTCCAGGTGTCATCGTTGAAGAGAAACAAACCTCTGTTTGGACCCCTTTTTCGCAGAAAACTGGTCCGTCTTTCATGGCGGACAGTTCCATATTTTGTGGGATTTATGCCTATTTTTGGCCGAGGTGGTTAAAACCGACTCTGGAAACTTATGGGGAGATATCTCTTATTTATAGAGATGATTTTTAATGTAAAAAGGTTGATCAGTCGAGGACCGTGGATCAAAAATATTGTAAAACAGCTCGCTGAGATTTCAACATTTTTTCATCAATTCAATGAGATAGTGCTATGATGCAGGATTCTTGTGACTATTTTGACTGGTGATGTGCATCCCTATGTGTTAATTTGTTTCTCTTTTATCATAATTAATATCTTCCTTTGAATTATTCCAAGAAGATTAAGAATAGAATTGGTTTTAATGCACCCTCTGTCTCTGGCTTGGTATAGTTTTTTGTGTTTTCCACTGAAAATTAAACTCAGAATTCTTAGTTGCTATGTGTTTAATTGGATTTCTTGACCTGTTTTCGTCTCACCCATTTCATTTAAATTGAAGGATCCAGTGAGTTGTCTACCTTGCCCTGCAAATATTAGCTTGTTGACATGGATTTTTGATCGTTCGTTACAATGACTCCATAGCCCATGGTTTCTCTTCTCTGCCTATACCCAATTTCATAAATAACCCATGTTCTGCATAGTTAGCCTAATATTCTCTTCAAACAAAGCTATATCAGACAGAGAGATCCCTCTTTGAGTCTTGGAGGGCTAGATCCAAGACTCAAAGAGGTTTTGATGTTGCCTTTGTGACTGCCATCACAGCCTTGGGAAAATTACAGAACGCTAACATAATCCATGGCATGTTTCCTCCCCTCTTAACCTAGCACCTGCTACTTGTCCACTTCCTAAATTTAAAAAACATACCCCTAGGTTTTTAGGGAATAACACGGTCACTACGAATGAACACTTGGTGGCATTTTCTAATGCCTGTCACAACATAGGATCCAATGACAATGACACTTGTATGTGCTTATTTATTAATTCCCTTGAAGGGAAGGCAACGACTGATTTCTTTGACATTCCTCCCAAGTTTCTTTCTACTTGGGAGGATTTAGTTTATTAGTTCAAGTCTACCTATGGGAATTCTAAGAGCCCAACCGAGCAGTTACGAGAGTACAATAACATTGCTTATAAAGAGGGTGAGACTATCAAGTCTTTCAACTTGCATTTCACCAAGTTATATAATCAAATTCCCGAACTTATTCACCCTCTGAACCAAGTCGCTTTTATGCATTACTATAATTCTCTACCTTTGGAAATTATTACAAACAATGGTCCCGCTTTTATTTCTGCTAAACTGACCCGGTTTTTAGCTAAATTGGGGGTTAAACATTTTACCTCATCAACTTATTTTCCTCAAGGAAATGGGCAGGTCGAGTCTACAAACAAGAATCTAGTAAGAATTATCAAGACTCTCATTGAAGATAAGCCCCGTCAATGTCACACTCTCCTCACTTACGCCCTTTGGGAAGATTGCACTACCACCAACGTGAGCACTAGTTGCCATTCTTCCTACAGAGCTGGAACTTTCTTCTCTAAGGTTAATGCTACAAGTTGAAGAATTAAATTCTTTTGATGTTTCTAAAAGAATGAATGCACTTTTGGATTTAGAGGAGCAAAGGATATTTGCCTTGGATAATATAAAGAGAAGACAACAAATTGTTAAAATATATTTCAATAAAAGTGTCAAAGCTGTCAATTTTAAGGTTAATGAGAAGGTATTGATGTGGGATTCAACTCATGTTGATAGAGGAAGGAATTCAAAGTTACAAAAGTTATGGCTAGGTCCATTTAATATTTTTTTTGTCTTGGGCGCAAATTCCTATATCCTAAAGGACTTGCAAGAGCGATTCTTTTCCTATAGCACCAAAGGTTCCCACCTAAAACACTATGTGGAACCAACTTGAAAGTTTAAATGTTGTATGGAATGTTCTATGTATTATAGTTGTTTTATTTGCTTTGATTTCACATTGTTGTTGTTTTATTTTCTTTGATTTTACATTGTTGTTATTTCATCGCTGCTATTTCATTTTTGTTATTTCATTTATGTTGTTTACTTCTGTTATTGACTTATTTTCTGTCAAAATAAAATGTTGGATCAATTTTTCCACATCGACGCTATTCTAAAAATTATTGTTAATCAATATCAATCAAGTTACACAGTTGTCATGATGTTCCCCTTGAAAACATCATTGAAATTTTTATATGCTTCAACTGTTGTTATATAAGATAGTTGGTTTTATCCCTTTTCTGCTTTCCTTTTTTTCCATCCGCTCCAAGATTCAAAAGAGCATACCAGAAAATTTTTCTCCTTGAAGTCAAGAATGATTTTACTATGATTAATCGAATGATTATTCATACAGGGATAAACCCCTCATACTTAACACTTTCTATGAGTTATTCCCAAAATCCCAGTCATTTTTCCCTTAAAACCGCTCACTTCCCCCTGTTGCATAATCATTCTAATATATATTTTCTTGATCTGATGTTTACATGGTCTATGAAACCAGACAATCTGAGTTCTTAATCTGTTGGAAACAAATTTCCCTATGGATTCGCTAGTTTGTTGACGATTAAAATCACAACGATGAATTTTTCCGCAAAGGATTGCTAAGCTCTATTATTTAATTATGATAATAATATTTAACTAGTAGGTGGGACCCCCTTGTAGACTAGAGGCACAAATATAGACATGTTACACTTATATGTTGATGTTGTTATGATGTTTCCTACACAGTCCTATACAGTTGATGATGCAGTCTTGGTTTCATTTGATATGACAAATGGTTGGTTGATGCATTGATTGTTAAATATTGTTAATATTCACTTGCATTACAGGGTAGTGCTATGGATATAAGTATTATTTGTTTATAGGAGTTATGTTATGATATGACATTGGTTAGTAATCTTGTACATGATTTTATGCAAAGGATAGTATGATGATATGGGAGCTAGCTCAAAACAAAAAGGGAAAGAAACTATGGATAAGTCCTAAGGCCATGGTAAAAAGATTACATATAACCTTGAATGTGTATGTAAATTGTTGCAAGTAATGGACCTAGCTATTATACTATGCATTTTGGTTAAGAGATTATGCGATTTTGTTTAAAGGATTATATGGGAAGCACATATGGTAACATTAACATATGTTATTATGGTGACAGGTTTTGGGTGGCACACTATACAACGGATATGGCATTGAATCTATACAATAGATATGGCATTGAATTATGAAATGGTTATGGTTTGAATTTAATGGTTGATGTTATGTTAATGGGTTGGTTCATACATAATATTGAATAGGGCCAGGTGAGGAAGTGATGTGCATTTACTACATGTCACTCCAAACCACCCTCGAGCCTGTCACCCTAGCATAGTTGCATTGTTTCTCTGTTGGTTGTGGAAGCTCCGCGATTTCAGGTTTCGAAGGGGAAAACTCAAGACAACTCTTCATTGAAGCCATTTTTAACAGGTATGGCTCTTTTCTTTCCATCTATGATGGTATCTCTATATTATGAATCAAATGGTGGCTCAAGATTTCATGGGTTCTATGTTTTTCTTGAGTTTTCGACTGAGTGTCAATACTGTGTTTATGGTGTTCTCTGTGATTACTATGGAATGTTGGCAGTTTGAAGGAAAGAAATGGGTGTTATTGTTTTGTAAAGTATGTGCATTAGTTATTGATAAAATGAATTCAGTCATCTTGGTTTTTTATGATGATTCTCTGTGGAAAATGATAACAGTGGTGTAACGAGCTCTGAGTTTTATTGTTTTGGGGTTTTACCACCAATATGGGTATTAGTTGTTGTCACCCCTTTTTTTCATCTCGATCATTCTTGTGGTTCACCCTCCAGGTTGCAATGCAACTGTTGGCAGTGGTATTATTCTTGCTCTGTTTGGTCGAGCTCGAGTTGTTGTTTGCTATGGATTTTCCTATTTTCATTATCACCAGTCCAATCTTATTTTGCCTAGAATGTAAATGGAGGCCTGTGTATGTACCGAATGACTACGGGTTATTCCCTGACATTATTTTCACAAGAGTTTTAACACTTTCTCCTCTCATATTTGTTATAATGGCTGACTATTATTTTTGTGAGCCTCACTATCAATTGTTTTTCGAAGGTTATCAACCTCTAGGGTATTTGGAAGAAGCAGTGTCTCTCTGTGTCTTCGGGATATTCATTTTTTAAATCAACCCTTGTTTCCTGTCTGCAATAACGTGTTAAGAAGAATCTGCGTGTGCCTCGGTTGTTGAGCTCAAATTGCCTTGTTTCTAATCAGGCATTCTCTTTATGGTTTGTTAAGATCTTGGGGTTATAAGTTGAAAGATAGTGGTGGTTTCAAAGGAGCATGGCTCCCTATTTTTCCAAGATTATATTTACTTGTGGTTGCTTCTCGGTGGTAACTTCTTTTAGGAGGTAAAAATATTATGATCTCTCTGTGTTTTCAAAGATCAAACACACTTTCATTACCTCTCTACAATAAATTTCCAAAGAACCTGAATTGGTTCTATCGAGCGCGACTTGCTTCTATTTTTCCTTAGGCACCCTTTTGGTTATGTCAAGACTTTGGTTTACTAGTTTAATGATTGCAGTAATTATAAAGGGCACGAGCTCTCTCACTTCAAAGACTATCTCTTGGTAGAGTCTCTATGTTTCCTCTCTGTGATGAATTTGTTTGAACAGAAAAAAACTATGGGTTACCTACAACCCGAGAGTTTTCCTTTTGGTCGATTATGGTCTTTCCACTCATTACTATGTTGAATCCTAGCATGATCATGATT
This sequence comes from Picea sitchensis, assembly GCA_010110895.2. Classification (NCBI taxonomy): domain Eukaryota; kingdom Viridiplantae; phylum Streptophyta; class Pinopsida; order Pinales; family Pinaceae; genus Picea; species Picea sitchensis. The sequence continues at coordinate 39,212 of SNQJ01S0156719.1, forward strand.
CCAATTGAGTTGTAAAGGCACCTATGTGTATGATCGATTCATCAAATGTGATCTTTGTCCTGTCAATTTTAAAAATGACACATGTGTGTCGATATGGTTGTGTTCTCTTCATGCATCATATGGCTCTGTCTTTTATCAAGCATTTCTTTTGGAAGGAAGCATGCATATGTTTGATGAATGCGGATCTCAGGTTCATAGCTACATGTTTTGGGTCAAGTGTTGTGGTCGAATTAATATTGGTATCGATGGTTATATTGTTGAAGACCTGTGTGTATGATAGGTTCATCGAACATGCTCTTGATTATGTCCATATTTAAAGAGGACCTATGGGTGATTAAATCAGACCCGATTATTGTTTGATTACAATTGATTGTTGGTGGTTGGCACTGGGTCAATTATTATTTGATTGCATTTGATTTCCAGGGATGAATATTGGATATAGATAATAGGAATCACTGTGCACATTATGTTTGTTTTAAAAGGAAAAGATCAACATAAAAACATACATGGCTGTGGCTCGAACAGTTATGATGTGACCATGGAATTGGAAATGGTAATTTCATGGTTATTGTATCATTTGTATAGTATGCACAGATTGATATAATTTGAAGAATTCTGGGAAATTATTATTTTTTATTGAAGACAACAAGTAATCTGTATGCAATTAAGGAACAATTAATGTTTTTGGGTCTTAAAAGTGGATTCTTTTTGGATTATAATTGAAACAGAGTTATGATTGATGTTTGATTTAATTTATTTTATGAACAATATCCATATAATTCCCTCTCATTTTCTCACTTTTCCGCTCATTATAAATCCCCTCACGATCCCAATTCATTTTGCACACCTTGTTCACTAAAATAAAATTAAAACTCTGTATGACAATGATAAAAAATGACACAGAGATATATGACAACTGATATGTTTTTGGTGTTGTTTGCACAATCAATTATTTAATGAATTGTTGAGAAATAATCGTTTTCTTACTCCCTTCCATGATATCACTTTTCGCTTATTACAATCCCCCCAGATGTCCCATGAACCCTACTTCACCCCCTGCTCATTTGACAATTATTAAATATTTTTTATGGATTGGATTGCATGGGATTGATGTTAATTTATGAGCCAAAATTTGTTTCATATAAAGAGAATGTCAAGTACGGTTTGTTAAGAGCTAGTTGCTAATAATTGTTTCATACAGGATGAGCTTCTTCAGTAGAGGCAAAAATGGCCAAAACAATAGGGGAATATGTAATTGGAACTGAGGGCCTAGAAGGCCCATATTCTCAATTCATTTCGATGTCGATCCTTAAGAGTTGAACCAAATTTTTCAAGCTGGATTTTTCAATTGGATTGGGAAAGGGACAGTTCATCCTAGAACAGAGAGGACTCCCTTCTAGCCCAAAAATGTTCCTGGTATCCCTATGCCTCCCCATGTATCTTTACAACTTGAAGTTCTCGAAAATGATGGATGGCAGGATATTGTTCACCCAGTAGTCTCACACCATCGTGGCTGGCCAAACTTGTCGTTACCTACTCCTCCTCCACCTGTAAACCCAAATGCTCAAATTACACCTGCACACTCACCTGCACAGTCCTCCCATGCAAGAAAATGACTCAAAACCGAGGCTCACCATGTGCATGACAAAGGTAAAATTGTTGTTGCTCCCTCCTCTCCTTCAAATGACTGATCCAAGTCAGTGTCTTCTCATATGCACTTGAGACATGACTGATCCCATGTCATTAGTGAGATCAAGCCTCAAGGTTCCACCCAACCTAAGGCTAATTCAAGGAATTCCAAAGGGGACGACAACAACAAAGGAAGAATTTCCTCTCAAAGTGGAAAATGTGGTTTTTGATTATGTGTTTGTAATTGATTTGGTGAGGACAGTGGGCTGCTGAAAATTTTGGACAACATATTATTTTTGGATATTGTGGATAAGTACATGTTTGGATATAATTTGAAATATCTCTGATATTTAAATTTCAATTTGTGGAAATAATTATGGGGGCCACAAGGAGGCATGTGTTTGATTGGTTATCTAATTATGCTTATTTTGTTAAGAAATAAAAGGGAGTCACAAGGGGTCCCACCTACTAGTTATTATTTAATAAAAAGACCCTTTATTATTATTATTATTATTTCTTCCCCTAAACTAAAGATTAGTTAAGTTTCAATAAACTTAACTAAATGAGGTAGTTGAACTACTTCAACTAATTTGGAATGCATAAAATCCAAATGAGAAGGAAGAATAAGAGGAGAAAAGAAAAAGAAGGCATACTAAGGTTTTCTATTGAGTTTTATTGAGATAGTTCAATTTTCATTCATTCTTCAATTCATTAAAAGCCTAATTCTCTTTTATGATAGCAGGGTCCTATTGTAGACAACAAGGTTGAAAGTTGAACTATATTATTCAAATGCTTGTTTCAGAGGTGTTGATCTATCTTTGATAGTCTATGTAGACTTGTCTGTTTCTGAATTGAGTTTCATGACTGATAAAGGATATTGTGCATAGTCAAGTGGGCAACAGTCTATGGCAAACTAATCCAGATTTTAAAAGTTCAATTTTTACTTCTTTTCGGAGTCCTTTTGTATGGTTTTCATCGGGGATATCTAAGTTTGACCTTGGTCCATGCCCCCACAAGGATTTTTGTAAAGAGAAAGATACTTTTGATTTCTTGGAATGAAATAAAGCGATTGCTATTCTGTTTCATTTGTGTTAATCTGTGACTTGGTATTTTTACTTTTGATCTCCACATTTACTTTCTGCAATCTACATATATTCAGAAAATTATATAAAAATGTTATATTTTGCAACAATCTTTTTATTAAAAAATCAGCCTAAGCCCTTGTAATTAATACTTGTGGATTAGGAAATACATTTTGAGGCTATAAAAATAGGGTAATATTCCCGACTATATTTCCTTAGCCAAGCAATATTTGAAAATGCTTGAGTAAGATAAATTCATATCTTTTCCTCAACACCCACAACATTTCATCTCCTTTGATGATGAGAAAGCTTAGCCAGGTTTTTCTATAATTTTATGAGATAGTGTTGGTTATGGTAAGTCTAGGTTTGAGTTTTGAGATCCACTTTTTTATTTATGGAGCAACAACATTCTCATGGAAGACTACATATGTCCTCTAAATACTAAGACTGGAAAAATTGATAGCCCTAAAAACTACTTGGTATATTTCTTACTTCAATGTCTATTAGCTTGCCCATTAGTTTTATGATGTTATGTCTATAAATAGATCTCTAAATCATGTTTTGAAAAGATATGGGAAGTCAACCAAACACTTGGTGACCTCTTAGCTTGTTTGTAACTTTTTTTTTTAATAGAATGGCCCACTCTTACTTAAAAAAGAACCACAAAGTAAAAAATAATCACCATGACACAATCTGTAAATTCAACTTTGATTAAAATACATTTAATTGTCATTAATTTTAATTATCTTGTAATGGACAATAATTGCTTTATGTTTCTCTTTTTTTTTCCTTGTAATCTTGAATATTGCAATGACATTTCGATTATGCAAGCATGTAAGAAGTTTCAAACATTAGAATTCCATTTGAATTTAACATTATTTATCATCCCATACTAAATGTCTCCCTCTAATACCCGTTTAGATTTCGCTCCATATTTCAAATAGATTCATCTTCATTTATGTTTATGTCAATGACCTTTGTTTTACACCCATTATCAACACTACAATACTATTAGTATTGGAAAATAAATCTTTTAATGAATATATCTACATGTATTTATAGATGTTGGTTAGATTTCTTATTTGTATTATATGTAGGTTCAATGCATGTTGGAAAGTTTGAGATACAAACGATTCTTGTATCTTGGAGGCCCTATAAATTGCAATCAATGGGAATCCATACTTTGCTTCTAAACATTGTGCAATTTCATTTAATATTGTGTCAAAGTACTTTATATTTGTAAATTGGGAGGTTGGGCCTCAAAAACATTTATTTGTTTTACCGATTCTTAGTAGTTAGAAGTTTATGGTGCCCCATCCATAACTTTTCTCTTTGGAGAAGAGTGATGAGATCAAAATACTTTAATGGGTTATTGATGGAAGACTAGTATAGGATGTCGATAAAAATTTCAAAAAATTGTTCAATTGTATGGAAGGCTTTGGTTGCTTCTTTTCCACATATTGGAAAGTGGGCAGTCTGGAAGGCGAGAAGTGGTAAAGAGACTAGAATAGGAGAAGACCCCTGGTTGGAAGCTAATGATTCATATCACCTCTCTTAAAGTTGTGTTCGGTCTCTCCACAAGGAAAACAAATTTTCACTGGAAAAAGCAAAAGCTCAAAACCCTCATGAATCAACTAGGATGGGATGGAAATCAGATTTGAATTTAGGTTTTTTGGGGCACAATGTAGAGGAATGACACAATTATGTTGGGAATTTGTGCTCAAACTTTATAAGATTATCCAAAGAGGAATAATATGTGCTTTGTTGGTAAAAAAATCCTAGTACAAGAGAATTCACGGCTGAACTAGGATACAATTTGTAGATTGAATCACAATTAGATGGTAGAAGAAAATGGTGGTGGGATTATATTTGGAAAATTTGTGGACCTTTAAAATGCAAAATTATTCTGTGGCTAGCCTTAGATAAAAAAATTCTCACCTGGGATAATGACATCAAGAGAGGGTGGTTAGGACCAAACATATGTGCTCTTTGTAAACATGATGCTAAGTCCGTTCCTCACTTATTTGTTTCTTGTTCCTATGTAGTTCAGTTGTGGGCCCATGTAGCGTGATCTTTCAATCCTAAATCTATTTGGAATAGGACAAGCTTGGAGGAATGTGTTCAAGTATGGTTTCTGGACTCAAAAGTAAAGGATTATGTGGCATTTCCAGGGATTATGGCATATGGTATATGGTGGGCTCAAAATTCTATTATTTTTTCAAGACAGTGAAGTCCCTTTGGTGGTGATAGTGGGCCTAATAGAGGAACTAACAAAGGAATACAAGATGGAGCCAAAGAACAAAAAAACTAGACATTTCTAGTCATGCCATAATTGGACTATGATATTCCATGGGTTTTTTTTATGGTGCAAGCCAAGGAGATCCACCCCAGTGTGGGGTTGGAGCGATCTTATTTTAAATCAAATCCATTACCTTCACATTCAATATGCGGCTAGCAGAGGATTTAACACCAAAGATGAATTCTCTGCATTGTGGTCCTTTCTATCCTTCGATAACAAGAAATGAATAAAAAAGATCCAGGTAATGGGGTACTAAAAAATAGTGATTGATTGGGCATGAAAAAGGGTCATTGTGGAAATTGCTATCCTTGGTCCGTTGCTGCAGGAAATCCAATCCTCCTTGCTGTTAAGCCCTAATATTGGCTCATTACCACTTAATTGGGGCATATTAGATTAGTAATGTTATTTTATTTATGTCGGATTTAGGCCATTAGTTGTGATTTATATTAGTAATGTTATTTTATTTATGTCGGCTTTAGGCCATT
>SNQJ01S0156720.1:0-22255 GCA_010110895.2 Picea sitchensis
CTAGGGTTTTAGACGAACTCTCGGCCATGCATGGCTGGGAGTTCCAGTTAACTGACCCAAAGCTTTTCGTCCCGGCGGAAACTTTCCTTATTTTTTTCTTTGTTACATAAACGCGGGCTGTAGTGGGCTAGCCCGCAGTCCACCGCATGCAGTAGAAGGCCAGCAAGCGGTCCAACGCACCCAGTGAGAGGTCAGGGCGCGGGTTGCTTGATTTAAGTGGTTTTTCAAGGTTTTATTCAGCATGGCTTTGGAAAGGAAGAGACATGAGTTGGCATGATGCCAGGTAAGCCTGTGTGGTGCATTTTAGGGTTATAACATATGGGGAGGAGGATTGTACTCAACGCTTGTTGACACTTGAACAAGTAAGAGGATTACAAGAGCAAATTAAAGAACAAATTTTAAGTCTATTATTGGCTTATTCATCATGCATTGAATATCCTCAGTCTTTTCCTAACTACACACATATCTTTATCACTGAATTTCAAGAAATTTGGCACCCCTCCACCTCTACAGTAGCCATTGTTTCAAAAATAGATGAAGGGAAAGAATCATCTATTCAGGCTATTGAAATCAGTCCTGGGAAGTCTTTGTATATCAATGCTAGCTTAGAAACAGATCAACAACAAAAGTTGATACAATTGATTCAAAGGCAATCTGATGCTTTTGCATGGGATTACTCCGACATGAAAGGGATCCACCCAGACACCTGTATGCATTATATTTACACTAATGATCAAATTAGACCTGTTAGGCAGCCCCAAAGAAGAATGAATCCAGCCTTGAAAGATATAGTGAAAGAAGAACTCCATAAACTCATGCAAGATAATTTCATTTACCCTATATCAGATAGCAAGTGGGTCTCCCCATTAGTTATTGTACCTAAGAAAAATGGGAAATGGAGGATTTGTGTGTACTTTCAATAATTAAAAAAAGATACCTATAGAGACTACTTTCCCTTTCCTTTCATAGATCAAGTCTTAGACACTTTGTCTGGGAAGAGGTATTTTTCTTTCTTGGATGGGTTTAGTGGTTACAATCAAATCCAAATTTCACCAAAAGACTAGGATAAGACCACATTTAGCTTCCCCTGGGGGACCTATGCCTATAGGGTTCTTCCTTTTGGTTTATGTAATTCCTCTGCTACCTTTCAAAGGGTTGTCTTAGCCATTTATTTGATTTGACCCATGACTGTGTGGAAGTCTACATGGATGACTTCACAATGTACGAGGATGATTTCCAACAGGCATTGGACAACTTGGAGAAAGTATTGGTTAGGTGTAAAGAGAACAACCTTTCAATCAGTCAAGAAAAATCTAGAATGTTTCTCACTGAAGGAATTGTTCTAGGTCACCACATCTGTGGTACATGAATAAGAGTAGACCCTGGCAAGATTGACATTATTTCCCAAATCAAGATCCCTAGCTCACAAAGGGAAGTCAAAAGTTGCTTAGGGAATGTTGGTTATTATAGGAGGTTCAGTCAAAACTTTACAAACCTAGTTTCCCCCCTATTTAAACTATTGACAAAAGATGTTGAATTTTGTTGGAATGAACAATGCCAAATCTCCTTTGAAATCTTGAAAACAAAGCTGTTAAGTGCCTCTGTTTTGAGAGGACCAAACTGGTCTCTTCCTTTCCATATTTGCACAGATGCCTCAAATACCACTTTTGGAGTTGTCTTAGGACAAAGGGAAGGACAAATTCCTTATGCTATATACTTTGTCAGCAAGAATCTCTCACCTACTAAAGTAAACTACACTGTCACAGAAAAATAATTTTTGTCAGTAGTACATGTCATCAACAAGTTTAGACTCTATATAATATGATACAAAGTTTTTGTGCATACTGACCATTCAACCATCAAATTTTTAATGAACAAGCCTGTTACAAATGCTAGAGTGACTAGATGGATGTTATTACTACAAGAATTCAATATCACCATCATTGATAGGCCTTGAAGAGATAATTTGGTTGTTGATTCCTTGTCTAGAGTTATTCATACATGTGACAATACTCCAGTAGATGATGATTTTTTGGATGAGAATCTATTTTCTATTTCTACTTACACCCCTTGGTATGCAGATGTAGCCAACTATACTGTAACAGGGAAGCTACCTCAAAATATGTCCTCCCAAGAGAAACAAAGAATTGCCCAGCTGAGTGTCAATTACATGTGGCATGATGATTTCTTATACCGAACTGGACCTCACTTGGTGATCAGAAGGTGTGTTCGGGAGGATGAGATGTAGAATATTTTTAGAGCCTGTCATGATGGCCCATGTGGAGGCCATTTTGCTGAAAAAAGGACAACATAAAATATTCTACAGTTCGGCTATTATTGGCCAACCATTTTTAAAGATGCAAAGAAATATGTGGCCAATTGTGATGATTTCCAAAGAATGGGAAAACCTACTGCAGTCGATGAAATGCCTCTCCAAGCCCAAGTAGTGATCGAACCCTTTGAAAAATGGGATTTTTATTTTGTAGGGCCTATCAAACCCATGTCTCGCAGGAAAAATTACATCTTATTCTGCACAAATTATGTAACAAAGTGGGTAGAGGCTAAGGATTTGTATTCAACCAATGAGCAATCTATTGTAGACTTCCTCTTTGAATAAATTTTCACTCATTTCGGTGTACCTAGGGAAATATTCACTGACCAAGGAACAAAATTCACCTCAAATTTTGTCAAGGATCTTACTGAACAGTACATTATCAAACACATAAAATCTTCGCCTTATCACCCCTAAGAAAACAGGCAAGTGGAATCGACCAATAAGGTGATAGAGGCTATCCTCACTAAGACTGTTTAGTTGCATCACAAAGACTGGGATGATAGGTTTCCTGAGGCCTTATGGTCCTATAGGACATCTTGGAGAAATACAACATGCCATACACCTTATGAGTTGGAGTATGGGAAGCAGGTACTAATTCCCATAGAGTTTCAAGTAAAAACCTTCAGAACTTCCATACAATTAGGGATGGATTTGAATGAAGCTAAAAAACAGAGGCTATTACAATTAAATGATCTTGATGAGATAAGACAGGATGATCTACAAATAACCACCCTTTCGGTACTGGACCACATCCAGTACTGAAGAAGGGACCCTGCGCTATTCCGGTACTCACTACAACTCTGCACACAGGTGATCCAATACTGGTAATAATGTGACTAGTAGCTCTAATCATATTTCCAAGTTGTTGCTTGATTTTAGTACTAGGACATACAGACTCATTTTTTTTTTCGTTTTATTAAATAAATTAGACTAAATATGCATTAAACTTATGGTTACTCTTGAATCATGACACACTCCCTACCACAAAATTCTGTAAAATCCTCGTCCACATTTTCGTATGAAGAAAAAGTCCCTATTTCATGAAATGTTGAGAGAGGTCATTGTGTCTCTCACCAGATCAAATTCATGCCCCTTTATCTATCTGGTAAATAAACCTCATAATCCCATGATTCACTATCATGCCATGTGAAATGACTCGAGCCACGTCTTTATGCATATCAAATAATGATCCCGATGACGTTAGTTGATTTCACACTCATGAGTCCTGATCATAATGACCACATTTCTTGTCATCATTATATAACACTCTCGTGAATATGGTCTGATGCCAATTTTCCTACGAGTTTGTAAGTCGTTAGTGGATTCGAACTGCCTTACCATGTCATCATTATTATCGATGTGACTGTTGTAAACTAAATTTCCATTTATAAACTCTCCTCTGGATGGCTCTACCATCCAGATGAGTGTTATTTACCATTTATTGTCACACCACCTGCAGACACACTGTGATCCCGTGCCTTTGTATTTCTTGCATATTTATCCCCGTCTGGTACTCCATCACAGTCTGCATCTATCTGATACTTCATCTTGATTCACGTTGATCCGATACTCCATCGCAGATAGCGCTTATCTGATATTCAAACCTCTATCTTCTTTCCATGGCTCATACTCTCTAAAGAATTGTTTTAAGCTAGAATGGGGGTTGACAGGCATGAGCTCGTATTTCAATTATACAGGGAAACAACAAAATATCAAGCTTGTAGGAAAAAATATGAACAGGTCGGTTGGGTGCCATTTTTGGAAAATTTTAAAGGCCACCACGAAGGAGTCTCTCTTACTTTTGCGTAGACATATGATGGAGAAAGTGTATAGTTTGGAGATATGAAGTTGAAAATTAAAGAGGCAACCATAGAAGAAGCTACAGGTCTCCCTATGGATGGAGAAAATTACTTCAAGAGGGTGATCGTTGACAGAAAGCTTTGTCAAAAATTCCTCAAGCCAGAACATCAAGACCTCGATTGGACTAAGGGAATTCCTCGAAGCTACATCAAAGAGGAATATTGGATGATGCTCATGAGTTTGTAGAGATTTATCACTTGTGAAGGGAGGTATACAATAACCTTAATTTATTACTTGAAACTTGTATCACATTTTGAAGGAGGGCCACAAATTAATTTTCCTCACTTCCTATGGACGAGTTTAAATAAGATGGTGAGAGGAGTGAAATCAATTTCCAAGAAACCTAAAACTAGCCTTCATCACCATGGCTTAATCAAACTTCTAGTTTTCCATGCATTGAGGACACAAGGTGGTAGTTAGAAACAACTACTCCAACAGAATTTTGTTCAGGAAGGAATGTCCAAATCTGTGGAGGCACAAGCATCAGGAACATACAGTGAAGGGTCAAACCAAAATGAAAATAAAGACAGAGGGAGGGAATTAGGGAGTAAATAAGGCATTGTTACACTCAACTCATCCCATCCTATTGAGAGATTAGAGACTGAAAAGTCTATTGTAGGGGAGCCTACTGCATCCAAAAAGAAGAAAGCCACCCAATCTTAGAAAATAAGTCCTATCTCGATTCAAAAAGTGAAAATATAGAAGAAAGACTCTGGACTAGAGGAATGATCACACAGTGCTCCTGAAGAAAACACTAGGTTATCACCAGAACCATGCAGAAAAGTGGACAAGGCCCATGAACTCAACATGCAGATCAAGAAAAGGGGTAAAAAAGAGAGTGGAATCCTGGAAGGGGCCACGATGTCTGAGAGGAAGAAGCCTTCCTAGTCTAAAGTACCTAGCTCAGCCTTGAGTCCTAAAGATCAACTGTCACAGAGTAAGAAATGAAAGAAGAAGAAGACAGATCAACTGGAGATTTCCCATGATATCCCTGAGGTAACTATTGAACCCCCTGCAGAATCAGTTAAGGAATTGGAAAAGACCCCCGAGGTAGTTACCATGTCTCCCCAAAAATTGTTTAGTGAGTTAGAAGAAACTCCTAATATGAAAAGTGGAAACAAAGGAAATCCCAAAAGGGGGAGGGCACGAAAGAAACAAATTCCAAAACCTACACCTCAATCTTTCAAGATAGAAATAAGGGCTGATCAACAGAGGCAGACAACAGAATCCACACCTCGGGCCTTCAAGATAAAAATCAAATCGACATAGGAGAAACAAGTGTCTGGGCCTACAAATGTTATTAATATGAAGAAGAGGAAGTTGTTTGAGGAGACTTCTACCCCTATAAGAAAATCTAAGGAAGTCTCACCTCCCATACGAAGGACCACTAGAAGCATGTCCAAGCAGGTGACAGTTCCAAATATTCTTTCTCTTCAAGGAGAACCCATCAATATCCCGAATTCTCCAGAAAAGGAAAGTGGTCATGGAGCTATGATTAGTGAAACAGAAGGGTTGGTGACAGAAAATTTGAGGGGTCTCATAAAGGAAAAATAAGCCCGTGAAGAGGTGATTGAGGAAGCAACCACATCTAGTCTAGAAATATCTCTGAGCAAAAAACAATTGATAGTAAAGATTGGGAAGCTAAAATAAGAAATTCTAGAGTACCAGGTATTGGACAGACACATCAAGACAGAGAATGCACAATTAAAAGAACATAATGCATAGGTCTTTGCTAAACTCAAAAAAGTCTTACAATTGATCCAATACACCAGAGTAATGAAGAAGGAACTGAGAAGTGATTCTTTCAGTTTTAACATCCTACGGCCAGAAAAATGATAGAGAATGGTTTAATTTTGCAGAAATGTTTTTTTTGTATCAGTTTTGATGTTTTTGCATGGGGACATGCAATGAATTCAACATGGGGGAAATGTTGAGTCTCCATTTTGACACTTATAATTCCCTATATTACCCTGTATCTGAGCCTGTTTTTCCTATGTTATAAGAATATACTTGATTTTTGCCTCCATAAACATACTTGATGACCTTGTTCATGTACATAGAGAGGTAACTTATGATTAAGGCATGATTTGTTTAATTTTCTTGAATCAATTCGATTAAATGATTGATTTTGTATGATTCTAATCATATGACTCCTAATAAGTTTGATCTGGTACTACATGCTACATCATAATCCGGTACCTCAACATTCTAGTACTAAGCCAATCTGGCACCAAGCCAATCCAGTACCAAGTCTTCCGGCATTTCCATACTGCCTGTGCACCGAATTTGGTACTCAGATTTGTGACTGTGTGCATTCCAGTACCAAACCTCTGTTTCCATAATTCACTTATTGAATGAGCATGTTGATGGAGATTCCAAGAAGTCAGTTGGATCGAAGTCTCTAAATCAGTTTTCAAGATCACAATCGACTTCATCACTAATGCACTTCGTTTCATGAGGATGAATTCCATCCCTCGAGATTCGATGTGAATACCAATTGTAATATTTTAGAAACTGTTTTATACTTATCCTTAGATATTGATAGTATCATCTCACCTTCTTTATAAGGTATGCTCTATAGGAGATAGGATGTGTGATGAATTTAATGAAGCAAGTTGTAAGAACTAGATGATACATATTATTTTTATGTACAGGATGATGAACTGTTGATTCAATTTACCAGTTGAAGAAATATAAATGATCTGTTGTGCATTTCCTGAGTATGATTAGAATGTTTTAGTCTGTTATCTTTTTAGAGGTACCTTGTTGGTTTGGTAAGGTCCCACCACCCAAACCAAGGTAAACCTCCTTGTATATGATTTGTGTGAGTGTGTGAGTATTTAACAGTGGTGTGTTGTGAATGATTTCAAATACATTTTAGAATTTCAACATAAAATCATTGTGAGTAATCATATGCTAGATCATATAGATAGTTTCTTTCCTTAATATTGCAGGTTGTCATTTAATGGTTTGATGTGTGGGATTGTTAAACCAATTTTATTTTGAGTTTGTGATTGAAGTATTTTCAGTAGGTACAGGAACCAGATAACTTTGTCTCTCATTTTCATGTTCTATAATGAAGTCTCTCAGTTATGCTGATTGTTCCTTGTACTAAAGAAGGCTTGTTTGAATCGAACAGAGTTAGAATTGATTTATGTTTCAAGAGTGATTGGAGTTGATTGTTAATTACTATTTTGATTGCTACAAGAAACAATCTTCTGAAGTTCATCTCTCTAATTCATAAGCCTGGAATGAATAGAATTGTTCCCTAGATAGAAACTTTTTGATTGATTGTTTGTTTGAGAAGTTTTATTATCATTTTTCTCTTCTAAGTTCAAAGTTGTGTGAAGTATTCAGAAATCTTAGGAGCATAGTATTATGTTATTAATTATTTCTTGTTTAAGTTGTATACAATAGATATAGGTAGGTTACCTCTTCTCAGCACATATAGTGTAACAACTCTTTCGATTACGAATCCTAGATTGACATATAAATGAGTGTAAGATATATATTGAACATATTTATATACCAACAACAAGCATATGCAAAGAAAACAAACCGTAGATAAAACGCTTGCATGGTTGCATTGGCATTATGATTTCATTTGATTGGAAGCTCATTTCAACAGTTAGGGAATGTAGGTGCGAATAAGCTTGATGATCAAGCATTTTCAGTTTTGATTTTCAGTAATGTCTACAGTTAGATTTTAGTGGCGTATCCAATGTTCAGTCTCTAGGTGAGAGAAGTGTGCAGACTTCGGTTTTCAGGGGACACTGGTGACATTTCAGAGAAGGGTACACACTTGTTTTGGGAGCAGCCCAAGGGATCAGGAATAGGGTCTACAAGTTATTTGATACCTCATTGGGAGGATAGAGTTAGCACTCTGTAATTCCCAGAGGTTGTCAAGGGTAGAAGAAATTGACAGAGGTAACTTATCAAAACCACTTTTGAAACTGGGATCTATCCCTTCTAGATTCAGAGAAGGATCTCTCTGTATGATTTAGATTTGTTTAGGTTTTATATATTAGGATAGTTAAAATAGTCTGAGTTGTTTGTTTGTTTATAAAGGTTGGATGAAGAAATGCATTAAACTTCTAGTGGCCTATGGGGTCTATATTAAAGATCAGAATCCGGTACAGGTTTTTATGAGGTTTCTTCACAGGGCGAGAGAGTAAAATTGTTGGATCTATAAATATTAAATGATATGTAATAGACATAACATGTGAGAAATCCAACCAAGAAAAAAACCAGTTAAGAATTTCCTTACTTATTATCAGATGAATAACACATAGATCAATGAAAGACCATAAATAGAGTATGCAGGATAAATTATGTTCTATTTACTTCCTTTTAATGATTAGAATCTGAAAACATAAATGATTACAGATAATAGAAAACAATTTAACAGAGAAAGAGAAACATCACCAACAATTCGACACAAGAATCCTGTAAATTGGCCTATTTTATTACTGGTCGATCCATTTGAAAAGATTGCACAAATATCTCCTTGGGTGAAAAAATCAACCCTCAATACTTCGAAGTGAGAAGTATTTATACAATAGTTACATCTAATCTTGTCATTAATGACTAGGATATTGTGGAGAAAAAATCTAACTAACTAGATTACAAATTACAAAATAACAGGAATTCTGCTAATCTATTCGAATCCTTGGTGTTGATTTTGGGGGGAAGTAGTTGATGATTCATCACTTTGACTTGACTATCTACTCCACGCTGACTTGGAAATCAACATCACCTTTACTCAAGTAAAGAACACATGTCTTCCCATCTCTTTTGAATAGGGATGGAAAATTTGAGTAACTTTCTGTATATTTCGTCCATCTCAGTGTACGTGGAAAAAGTAGGCTTTGTGATAAAAATGTGCTTTATCTCATGTTGGATGCTTAGGTCCAAGTATAATGTTTCTAAAAAATCCTTGCCAGTAATGCTTCCTTGTATACCTGCAAATTTAGAACAATCCTTTTCCACTGTGTTGATATTTTGCTTGTAATATTACAGAGTGATGAGCTTGTCATTTATTACTAGCAGTCCAGGGAGTCCCTTCTTGTGTAGCATTTCAACCTTGATGAAAAATATCTGCACTCCAATGTCCATCATCTAAGATTTCTCCTCTAGCTGCAACATCAATCCTTTCTTGGTCAAGACCTTCTTGACCTCAAGGATAGTCTATGTCTTGTCTTCAATTTCCAATGCTTCTAACTCCTACTTGGTCTTGGAGTTTATGAACCTGATGAGCTCGATGGCCTCTATAGGATTCTCCCCCAATTATTCCCTTATATTTCCAATTGCTTCTCTAGACTTCTGCACCAGTTCATGTTGTTCAAAACCAATTTGTATGAATGGCCATATCTCTGCCATGGATTTACTGATGTCCATCCAGATGTTTTCCTTGGCTTCAGATAATGTTTTGGCAATGAAAGTCTCCTTCTGCAGCTTCTGTAGTTGTTGACTGAGTCTCTGAGCTTTATGCATCTCTGCATGATAACTGGACTGAAAAATGGAATTCATGTCTTGGAGGCTTTTCACCTCTTCTTGCAATTTTTTTATTTTCTCTCCTTGAAGGGACATATCTTCCATAGATTTTACCATATTCTAAGAAGAATCTGGAACTTTCATTGGGATGGCTGATGGAATCTATGTTGTTGTGGTTGTTGCTACTGTACTAACTCCTATGAGAGGAACTGAATCTAGTGGGATAACAACCATCTCCATACTATGTTCTTTCTCTTTAACCAAATTGTCTAACTCAACCTCCATCTCTTTTATCTGTGCATTCTGATCCATTATCAATTTCAACATCTCCTCTTTGTGGCCTTCACTTTCAGCCATTTCCTTTTCTTGTGAGTATTCAGTGGCTGGAAGTTTCAATTGTTTTCTCAAAGAGTCTATGTCAACATTTTTCTTCTTCAGTAACTCCTCAGCATCCTTGACATTAGATGGGTCATAACCAATCTTCAGCACTAGCTCCTCCGAGGATTTGATTTTATTATTTTTGGCCAAGGATGATATATTTCCCATCTTAAGTTGGGATTGGACATTGTTTAAAGATACTTGCAACTTTGAGGTATTCAGTGAAGTGCTTGTTAGAGTGGAGAAAATATCTCCCCTGTTTGCCTATGAATGTCCATTTGGTCTACTAGATGAACCTCCTTCACATCAAACTCAAAGGATGCTTTCTTGTAATCAGAAGCTGTCTTGGGATGAGGGACCTGTGCCTATAACAATTCCATATGCATCCTTCCCTTCTCTGTGTCAAATGCAGAAAATAATACATGATGGGTTGTAGATGTATGCCTCCAAAACTGGGCATATGTGCTGATATTCAAAAGTTCATTTCTCTGCTTGATCAATTTGTATTTGTCAAAACTTCTTGATCGTGTTGGCTCATGAGAAGACTCAACTGATAATGTAGAGTCTGCTTTCTTCTTGGATGAGGATGTGGACACTATGCGTTGTCTGCCTAAGAATGTTGAGTAATGTGGTCCCTCCATGACTATGGTGGACTCTGTTTCTCCTTCTCTAAGATTGTCTTGTGTGTGACTAGTCTTAGTCCTCTTCCTGTAAACTTCCAAATCTTCAGCTCACACCTCTATGACTATTGGACCTCGACCAAGTTTTGAGGAAACGTTGGTCATGTTTGACCACTTTTGGGACTTAGATAGGCTGGTTGAAGATGAAGCACCCAAGCGAAGTCGAGATCGTAGGATCTCGCTCATTTGTGGGATTTTGGGGTTTTAGGATTTATGTAACGGGTATGGGATGTCGAATGATGGGTTTACCCATGCTTAGGCCTTTTTGTAATGTATAAATAAGTAGCTAGGTGATGTAAGTAATAAAGGTCATTGTCTTAGTGCATGACTCATTATATTCGTGCAAAGATCATGTTAAGACTTGCAGATCTAAGTGCAAGTGATCGTAAGAGGCTTTGTGCACAGACTGTGTAAGGCTTTGTGCTATTAAGGAGTTGGCTTGGTTCCTTAAACTAATTCAGGGAAGGAGGATCTGGCGAGGTGCGTGCAGATATTCTGTCCTTTGTGGAGTTGGTTTTGTGGCTTTGTGCATAGGAGAAAACAATGTAAGAAGATCAAAGACTAATAAAGAAGAAGAAGAATATTGGTGGATGTAGCCCCACATTGGGGTGAACCACGTATATCCTGTGTTGATGTGATTTGTGAAATGTTGTTCATATTGTTTATGTATTTATATGCTTAGTGCACTAATCTTGATGTATGATAGATATATCTATGAATGCTTAGTACTTTATGTATGATTAATTCCATATCTGATTTAGTGCTATGTGCTAAGAGGTTTTAAGGGCTGGATCTTGATTGTTACTGTGCTAATTTGTAATAAGGGTTAATATGCGATGTATATGAGAATCATAACCTAATGCATATTGTTGGATAAGTTCTTTATTAAGTGTTGTAATCATAGATCTATGTCCCATCTAGGTTATAGACACCTGAGTCCTGCAACCCCCCTACCTCTACCTCGGGTGAGACTTCATCTTCTTTGCAGGTGTTTCTGAAAGGGATGATATTTAGGGTTTTTGTGGTACACTGTTGAAGCATTGAACCCTAGTCCTTCCCCTGTGCCAACAAATGGTTCCATTGTTGGGACCTAAAACTATGATTGTTGGGAACTGAAGAAAAGAGAAAGCTCTCTGCGTAGATCTGTTGTTGTAGTACACAGTATTCCACTTGAATTGCAAAGCTATGTGCTAAGAAATAATCCTGATATGAAGAAAAGAGGTAATATATTAAAGCTTTGTGATTTGGTAAAGATAAGATAAGTGGAAATTTTTTCTTTGAAAGTATGAATCTAGGTATGTTTGATAGATTTTGTCCTAGTTTGAAAACTAGGGAACAACTAAAAGAAATATTTGATCTGAATAAATTTGATAGATATAGTGAAATATATGTTATTCCTATGCATAGAAAGAATTTTTGGACTAACAAGTGGATGCAAGAACCTATAAATAATTTTTGCAGATTACAGGTACATCACTGTGATCCCAATGCTAGTAGAAGAAAGGTTGGGGATCATTTAAAATAAAGAGAGGAGTACATGTCCTATTTGTCTCTTTTGTAAATTTATTGGTCACAAAGTCGAGGATTTCCATAGAATGATTGCCAAAGTTGAAAAGATGAACATGAGACAAGAAAAATATGAAGAAGATCAAGAGACTAAGGATAAGTTAGAGAACCAGAAATAATAAGAGACTATGTTATTACATATGAAAGAAACGTTGAATGATCACAGAGACATCAATTTACCATAGATATTAAAAGAGAAGAAATGCATAGAAATAGGAATACGCGACTTCGACATAGACTGTGTCTTGGATGAGGAAACACAAGTGAATATCATGCCAGAAAACACTTGGGAAATTTTGGGAAAGCCTGTTATGGTTCCTTCATTGGGAATGATATGATTGTTTAAAGGAATGATGATAACCCTATGTGGAAGAGTTACTAATGTACCTATGATTGCCCATGAAACATCGGCTGAAGAATAATTTGAAGTCATTAAGTTTGTCGAGAACAAAACTCCTTTTTCACTTTTGTTAGGAAAGACTTGGATTGAGAAAGATCAAATCTGAAGGAAAGCAGAGGAGGAAGCTACAAAACAGAAAAAGAAAGAATTCAGGGACTTCATAGCTAGAAAAATAGAGCGACTAATACAGGAACAAGAGGATAAGTCGAAGCAACAGAGGACCAGAGAATTAGCCGCCGAAGTTGAAATAACACAAGAAGCCTTAAAGAACATGTTCATGCAGAAAATAAGTGCATCCACCCTGGAAATAGTAAGAGAAGAGGTATTACACTCAAACCCTTTGAAATACCATCAACAATGCGAAGTTACTACACTAAGAGAAGGTAAGAATAAGAATGGAAAGAGGAATCCAGAGACTCAACTCACATGGAAGAAGGCAATGAAGCTCAATAAGAAGAAAGAAAAGTTAGAAAAACTGCATGAAGTTCTAGAGAAGACTTTACAGAAGGCATGCTTTCAGAACTTGAATCTCACTAGAATAGTAGAACTACGCAGAATGGGACTTCTCTGTGATGAAGCTATATGACCGTTGGAGGTGTCATGACCATTAGAATGATGCTCCAGAACAACTAGAAATATAGTTATTTACGGAAATATCTCCATTGGACCATTGAGACTACGCCATAACGGATGGATTCGTATTGATTGACACATTCCTACCCATCAGAGGAATCTATCATGACATTGCTTATTCAACTCGTCGGACGCTGCATTGGGAACACTTTTTGCAAATTGAGATATCCAAGCTAACAGAGAACTGATTGCATATGGAGTTGTGTTGTCTAGACCTTGCTGTCTATTTTATTACCTTGTCTGTTTGTTCACCTACGCGATCCCCTTGATTACAAGTGTGAATGTCGGGAAAGCATAGCGTGCTAGAAAATTCTGTGGAGGAGATTTTGATTGACCTCATGGCTGATGAATTCATGTCTATAGGAATATAGGCATCGTCGACGGGCGAATTTCAAGCATCCCCTTTGACTGCACATCGATCTAGCCGGACCACGATTGAGAAAAGAAGCAAGTAACGCGATGATCTGGCTCACTCGAAGTAGATCCCATCGGTCTTGCCTGACTACATCCCGCTTTTGGCTGGCATGGTTAGTCATGATAGTGTCCCATGTGATTTTGAATACACGTTTATCACTGGATACATCCCGAACGGGATACGCTCAGTTGGACCCCAGCTGGGACTGATCCCAGATCTCAATATCAGTGAATTCAACCTCAGAGACCGAAAGAATTATGTGATGCTTGCATTGCATAGGTACCTAATGAATATGACTCGGAAGAAGCCTAAGATAGTTCCCAAGCCGTGGATTAAGGAGCTCGCACGATCGACGATATTGAACATGATGAAGATCCCCCACTTTGGATGACATTAGGAGGTTAATGCTTACATTAAACGCCTTGTTGGTTTGATCTCCTTCCTTTGGTCATATGAGTTATTGACCCAGGGTTCATGTCATTCGGGTTTCCAACAAAGCCTCTAAAACTATCGGCCATCCTGGTAAACCGGAAGGAAACACAATACACGAAATGTGCTGCACAGTCTCACCCGAGATAGCTTTAAATGGGTGACTGTAAGACTCAAGTTTTTACAGCCTAGGACGGAGTAGGAGATATGATTTTCTTGACTAGAGAAGAGTATTCTGAGCTATTAGAGAAATGTACTTATTCTTCCAAGTCGCATGCACATGTTCTTGAATTATTTCCCAAATAGCATAAATAGATTCATAATAATGTATTAACTCATTCATCAAACCTACTTATTAATTGGTGAAATAAGTAAAGAAATTCATGCATGCATCACATTACAAAAATATTACTGTGGTTCACCCCCTCCTGGGCTATGTACACAAGTATTTGGCTCTTGGCTCTTTTATTATGATAGTCCTGCATGCCCGACGCCATGGACTTACAATTCTTCTCAAAACTGGGTAAGATGTATGTGAGGTGAACTAGATTGCACCAGGCTCTATAGCCTATGGTATAATCCTTATATCTACCTTCCCTCGTATCTTCTTTCTCAACATATTACAAAATCGGTTCATACAAGCAAAACCCATTACATATCGCAATGGCTCATGCGTATCTACAATCTTTTAAGAACTACTAAAAATCCAGCAAAAAACCCAACCCCTTTATGATACCTTCGTATCTATATTTATACATTTCGGGATCTTAATCCACTTACATTGTATTACCAAAACCATAACCCTTCTTATGTTAGGTCTTTCTCCCATACAGTGTTGTTCTTCCTCTAGCTGTCGCTTTCCTTTGTGCACACTTTCTTGCATGCGCGTGTGTTGTTCTTTTGCCAGCGATTCCTTCAACTTCTGCAAACTTTCTTGTCCACGATCATCCTTCACTTCCCTTTGGAATGGTTCCAACAGTCCCCCAACACTGACATGTGACTCGTCCCGAGTCACCTAACCTTTTTTTTCTTCCTCGATCTCCTTGGTGATAGTCTGGAATTTTTCATGCAATTCTGTTTCTTTTGTCAATGCCTGAGCAGTTTTCTCCTTGATGGTGTCCACTGTCTGCAATGCCACTTCATCATTCATCAATCCTATGCATTCTATCTAGGTCTATGTTATCTGTGTTCTAGCTCCATTTGCCTGCACGAGTACTTCTACTACTCCTTCCTGCAACGGTTCTATTTGATCCTGACGCTCCTATTTTTGTGTTTGTGCAGTGATAAGTTCTACCTGCATCTTCTTCATCTCTTGCATTCCCTTGAACTGTCCTAGAATTGGTATGGTCTTATGTCACTTATTGATTTCTTGGATCGTTGCATTGATCCTCTCCTCTTCCTTCTCCTAGTGTTGGACCTATGGGTCTTCTTCCAGTCTTGTCCACAGTTGCGCTGCTTTCTCGAACAAGGTTGCTGCCATGCTAACATGTTTCTCTATTTCCTGCAATTGTGTTGTTGCCTCCTGCTTCCTTTACTCCTTCACTGCTGGTGGATTTGTTGGTCTAATCTGTTCTCGAATATTCTCGATCTCCTTCTGGTATCGATCAATTTCCTATGCAATCTGGTCGATCTTTTCTGCGAATGGGAGTTCATTCCCTTGCACAGTGCTTGAAAATTTCCTAAAATTTTCTTCCACTCTTCGTTCCAACTCATTTTTGCGTTCTTTCTCCTCCTAAGTTTCATATTTGGCTGGCGCACAAACCATTTCCAGTGCTTCTCGCTTCTTTGTCGTTTGTTGTAGCTCGACTAAATTTTTGTGTGCTCGAGACTGCATCTTGTGGTTGACGCTAACTTGCAATTTGTATAATTCCCTTGATGAAATTCTTGTCAAGACCAATTGGATGTGGTCCAAATCCTTCAATGGCATTTGTCCCACAATTTCATCCATCTGTAGCATGCTAGGATTTATGTAGACCTTTGAATGTGCGTGTGGAATCGGAAGAATTGGGTCTTGTTCTTCTACCTCCACTCTATCTTTGGCCTATGCGGTCGATGGTTTTATGCCTCCACTGCTACTCGTGATCCGTGATTCCCCAAATTTCTTAAGAAGCTATCCCATTTATGTCAGTTCCTTCTGCAGTTTATCTCTGTGGTGTGATGCATGATCGAAATCCTCTATGAGGTAGTCCTGGACCATTCTGGTGATCATCTATCCATCATCCTTCATGATCGTATAGTATGGTGTTGCTCATCGTGCCTTTTTTTTCTTGTGCAAGCCTGTTTCTTGTACAACTGGTCTCTTGTTTCCCCCTAGTTCCTGTGTAATGGTTTTTGGCATAGTTTTTGGTGCTCCCTCAGCCTGTTTCCATTGTCCATTAGTTGGTTGATTAGTTTCTTTCTTCCCCTTCTGGGTCCCTGGTTGCTCGAAGTTGTCGTCTGCTTGGGTTGACTTGCTTTGGCCCATTCTTCGTCTTTTGGGTACTGGGATTTGCGGAGGCTTTGTTTCCTCCTGCATAGTCCCTCCTTCTACTATTTGTCTTGGTACTTCTCTGGGTATGGCTGGGATCCTCCATTCATCGGTCCATTCACTAATGATGATCTCAATTTCTCCCTCAATGATGTAGTAGTGCATCTGAAGCCACTGTTTACCCGAATCCTGCCTTGGTTGTATCCACATGCTTGAATTCTAGCCCAGAAATTGGCGATGTCCCCATATCGCGCGACAACCTCTAGTGTTATTCTCCATGCTTGGCTGATGGATTTCTGTATTGCCCGTAGGTATGATTTGAATATAATTCCATTTTCCTTCTTATGTTTGGCCAGTGGTTCAAATTTCAGTACGTGATATCGCGCTCCCGCTGGCTGTGGTGTGGTAAAAAAGATGATGTGTTCTGGTTCTCGCCATCCCATGAAGGCTATGAGGGTGATCAGCCATGAGTAATAAAATTCCATACCTGAATCCTGCATGTCTTTGCAGTCTATTTGGAACAAGTTTGATAGGTATGGATCCTAGCTCAGGAAGATGCCTTCTGTGCACTGAGTTGCAACAACTATGACTCCTGCCAGTACTTCGTGTTTACGACATTTCCATAGCAGTTTGCAAGATAATAGCTTTGCGCTGAGTTGTGTAGTGGAATTGCTGATATGTTTGATTATAATGCCTCTTGTTCCCCTGTCTGTGCCATATTTATTCTTCATTTCTTCTGCCAATGTTTTTTCCTTGGATTTATCATCTAGAATCAATGTAGGGTCCATAGCCTGGGTGGGTAGTCCTGTTATATGCATGACAATTTCAAAAGTTATGGGGACAGGTTTTTCCAACCATATATCCCCTCCATGCATGACTTCTAACAGTTGTTTGACACATGTCATCGCGTATTGGCCTCTGCCAAAATGTGGTATCTTCAACAATCCTAGTAGTCATGTTCTGTTCAGTCTAGTTGCCCACTAATGTGGCTTAGTGATGGTTTCTCCAAGTTGGTTCACGACCATGTTTTGCATAAAGACCTGTGGTGAAAGCTCTGGATATTTAGTTTCATCTGATACGTCATGGTCAGAGTATTTGAGCTTTCTGACATGACCCAATAGCTGCGGGTCTACTTGTACTCCCTCTGGTATACGTGGTAATACAATCTCTATTGCTGGTTTCTTTCGAGGTGAGATTAGTATCTGAACTCTGTCCTCCTACTGCATTGGCTGGCTCAAAGTTCCAGCAACTCCTGGTTTCTCCCCTGTCATCCACTCTGGCCATGCCCTGGTGGTTCCAGTGATCTCCTCTTCTGGTCGACTTAGGTCGGGTTCTTGCATTTCGTTTGGTTCCTCCTCTATTCCCAAGTCCTGTGTCGTTCCATTCACTTCTATGGCTACTTTAGTGTGTTCAGGTTGTAGTTCTTGCAGGGTTTCTGCTTCAACATTCTGAGGTTCTTGCGTCGTTGTTGGTGTGTCCTGTTCCATGGCCTCTTCTTGTGGCCTTTGAATCTCTTCCATTATTGGTGTAGAGTCTAATATTATCTCCTCTGGCGATGGAATTTCGTCAATATCGACAATCTTTGGTTGTTGTTGTTCATTTTCTTCCAATAGTTCACGTGACCTAGTTTGAACCCTAGTCGGTCTAGTTGTCTGGCTCGGTTTGGCTAGCTTCAGTGGTGCTATAACGATGAATATAAAACATTTTCTAAGTTTGAATGGCTTTGGTGAGCTCTGTGGTCTCGCTCTGGTCATTCTAGTTGTTATTTCATTCTCTCTATTCTTCTTTCGCAAATAAACCAGGTTCTTCTGTGCTCGTGTGTTGTATGGACTTGTCCTAAATATTTTCGAAGAAGCTCCCTCCACTGTGTGATTAATGCACCATAACTGTGCGTTCAATGCATCTGCGGTGGTTTTGTACTTGCCATTACGCCTACTTTGGCATCTCTAGTTGGTGCGTTTAATGTGGTGTCCCATCGATTCTTGCCTTGCTTTAACTCTTCCTTTGTGTTGTCCTATCAGCCTGCTTTCACCGACTTTTTTTTCCCTGCTTATATCTCTTTTTGATTTGACTGTTGTCCTTTATTTTTTGTCTTCATGTTTCGTATTGCATGTATCCTATTCGTCATTAGCGTGCTGCGCGCTGGTTTTTTTTTTTTACTGCGCGGTGGGTGGTCGACTATCCTTGTATGGATTCAGCCATCTTCCATTGATCATTCCTCTGAGGTCTGCACCTGCTAAATCTCTTAACTGTACAACTCCTCTGTCTGTGATAGATTTTACCTCATATGGTCCTAGCCAATGCATTATGAGATTTCCTGGGTGCTGCAATGAATTACTGTCGTAGAGAAATATTAGGTCTCCTTCCTTAAATGTTTTCCTCTTAATGTGTTGATTGTGCCAAGATTTGTCCCTTACTTTCTGCACTTGTTGGTGGAATCCTTCTAGGATTCGATCTTCTTCCATCAATAGTAGTTGATTCATTCTTTCATGTACTACGCCTCGTTCTATCATTTGTCTGATAGTTTCTACACGTACGCTGGGTATTAATAATTCTAAAGGCATGATTGCTTCTTGGTTGTAGACAAGTTTAAAGGGGGTGTGCCCTGTCAATTGTTTTCATGTAGTCCGATACACACATAGTACTACTGGTACCTTGAGGTCCCAATCATCTCTGTTGACGTTACAGATCTTTGTCAGAGCATTCTCTAGAATTTTGTTGAAGGCTTCCACTGTGCCATTTTCCTGTGGGTGGTATGGTGTGATTTTCTGGTGATGAACTTCAAACTCTTTGAGAATCGTTCGGATGGTGTTGTTTATGAAGTGCATGCCTTGGTCACTCATCAAGACTCTTGGGCACCCAAATCTCATAATTACATGTTCAAACAAAAAGTGTGCAGTTGTCTCTGCGTTGCAATCTCTTACTGGTGTGGATTCCACCCATACTGTTAAGTATTCCATTGCGGTGATAATGTATCTTTCCCCAGTTCTTTTTGGCTGGTGGGTTAATTGGTCCCATAAAGTCTATTTCCCATTTTTCGAATGCATGTAATGTCACTTACGATCGGAGTGGCATCTCATCCCTTCTGTTGGGTTTTCCTACCCTCTGATAGACATCACATTGTTTACAATACTCTTTCGAGTATCTGTGGATCGTTGGCCACCGTAATCCTGTACGTAGTACCTTCTATGCGGTAGCTTTTCCTGCATAATTCCCTCCTTCTATTCCCTCGTGGGATTCTGCTATAATTATTGGTCGTTCGTAGTCTAGTACATATCTTCATAAGATTCTATTTGCACCCATCTTGTATAGATGTCCTACAATCAATTGATAGTTGGTTGTGCAAACTACCATGTTATTCTTCTACACAGTGGTATATTCCTGTGGTGCAGTACCTATACTCAAGTACTGGATCATCTCTGTGAATTAGTCATCAACAATATGTACTGAGAATAGTTGTGCATCTAGAAAGTTGTCTTATAAATTTTTTGGTTCCTCTCCATTTGTGACCCTCGATAGGTGGTTAGGTCTGACATTCCTTTTTCCTGGTTTAACTATTACCTCAAAGTCAAATTCTTGAAATAGAAATAACCATCGACAGATTATCCCCCCAACACTGGCTTGTTGATTAGGTATTTCAGGGCTGGGTGATATGTAAACATCTTGAGGTGTTTTCCCAACATGTAATGCCTGAAATTTTGCAGTGCGTAAACCATAGCTAGGCCTTATATTTTGGTCATGTTATAGTTCTTTTCCGAGTCTGATAATTTTCTACCTGCGAACGCTATCGGGTGATCCAAGTCTCCTGCTCCCGGTTGCACTAGGATAGCTCCAGGTGCTATCATTGATGCATCTATATGTACATGGAATGTCTTCTCGCAATATGGAAACACCAATATTGGTGTGGTAACCTTCTTTTCCTTCAGGGTATCGAGACTGTGTTGGCACTCGTAGTTCCATTGATACTTTGTATCCTTCCTTAACAATTTTTCCATTGGTGTTGTAATCTACGCGTAGCCTTTGATGAATTTCTTGTAATATCCCATATGTCCTAACGTTTCTCTTAGTTGGCGGACTGTTTTTGGTGCTAGTAAGTTAACAATGATGGCAATTTTTGTTGGGTCCACTAGAAATCCTTGTTTGCATATGATGTGTGCCAATAGTATCCCAAACGGTGTTCCAAATATGAATTTATTGATATTTAGTGATATCTGGCACTGCCTGCATCATTCTAACATCAGTCGTAAGACTTCCACATGGTTTTTCAGTAGGCTATACATTGTCCAATCGTCCAGGTATACTTAGAGGAATTAATGGATGAATTCCTTAAATGCTGCGATGACCACTCTGGAGAATATTGCAGGTGCATTCTTCAGTCCAAACAACATGACTGTGTACTGGTAAGATCCCCATTCCATTGCAAATGTGGTCTTATGTCTATCCTCCTATGCTATCTTAATATGATGGTAGCCTGAGAATCCATTAGTGAATGAGTAAGATTTGTGCCCCCCTACATTCTCTAATACCTCATCCGTGAATGGTGTAGGAAATGGGTTGTGTAGGCATGCATCGTTCAACTTCCTCAAGTTGATGCATATTTTGATTCCTCTCCTCTGTTTCTTGTCCTATATTACCATGGGGCTTATCCATTTTGATTCTTCGACTAGTTCGACGATGCCAACCTCGATCATCCTATCGATCTCGTCTTTAACTTTTTGTTTGTATATGAGATTCACTCTGTAAGGTTGTTTCTTAATGGGTCTCGCATTGGATTTGAGTGGAATCTTCATTTCTCCTAATTCTCCAGCTATACCCTTCATCTCTGTAAAGGTGGTGGGAAAAAGGTATATTCGTGCAATAATTTTTTGATGCTTTCTACTGTCTGTTTGTCCTAGTAATATCCAATGATGGCCATTTTGGGTTGCTCAACAGTGCCAATGTTAACCTTGTTTATCCTGATTGGTGCAGAGATGACTTCTGAATCTAATGGTGGTCCTTCCACATCTCTCTTGGCTTCGACTTATTCGATCTAAATATCGCATGGATCATCTTTATCTGGTGCTTCCTCCTGTACATGGTAGCATGACATTAGTTCCTTGACTGTCAGTTTATTCCACTGTTGTTCTTCTGTGAGAAGTTCTACTTCTAGTTCTTCCATGAATATGATGCCTCTAATCTGTTTTAGATCCACATCGATGTTGGGGTTCTCATCTTCGAATGAGAAAATAATTGTAAAAACTTTTCGGAGTGTCTCCCATGTCTTGGTTCCTTTGTGCAGTTCCTGGTCTGCGTACCAGTTTGCTGGTATGCCTTCTAACGTATGAATGAAATGGTGAGGCCATTCCTATGGTGCTGTTATTTTCTATAGTGTTTGACACTCCTTCAAGTGTTCCATTGGTGTCCCTAGTCCTTCATATTTATTTTGTTTGTTATATGTTTGTTATGAGATGAACCTTGTACGCAATAGCTGCTTGCATTGATACCAATCTGTGATAGTCTCCTTGTGTGCGCCCCACCATCTTGTGGGTGTGGCCTTTAGTGCTCAATCCAGTGCTAGTAATCTCTAGTTTTTTGATACTTCAACTTCATATTGGGTGAA